>JAVQJG010151819.1:0-22074 GCA_036024015.1 Craterocephalus amniculus
TGACCTTTGCAATAGGAAGCAGAGGCTCTGACAGTCGAGAACTGCAGAAGATATCCCACGAGCCCAGTTACGCCCTTTCTGTGTCTGAATTCACTGACCTTCCCAGTGTCCAGCAGCAACTTCAGGTCGACATTGATAGTCATACAACTACGGGTATGCATGTCACTGTGACTACTCATCAGTTCTTGTTCGTTTTATTTCCAATAGCAAAAGTACCACATTCATTTTTTTTCTTCTTTAAATGTTTTCAGAAGTTCTTATTTCATAATTATAGTGAAACAAAGGGATTTCATCTTGCAGATTGTTTAAAAGTTCAACAGGTTCAAGTTCAAACTAAAACATATCCATCCATCTATCCATCTATTTTATGTACTGCTTACTCCAATTTAGGGTGCCGTGTGGTCTGGAACCTATCACAGAAATAACCAGGCCAGAGACAGGGACAGGTTGTCAGTTAATCCCACGGCCTACAGAGAGAGACAGACCACATTTCAAACACACTCACTCCTTGGGAGAATTTAGTGCAAGAGATGCAAGCTCCACACACTGAAACCAGCAGCCACCCCCCAACTCAAATTCAGCTCGGGGATCGATCCAGCAACCTTTTTGGCTTAAACTCCACAACCTTCTTGCTGTGAGGCTGCAGTGCTAACCACCACGGTACTGTGCAGCCTCAATTAATTAAAACATATGTTCAAAATATTCCCTCCTATGTACAGATTTTGCTGACACAAATGGTAATTACCACTGTTTGTTTGCAGTCATTAAAAGATGTCTGTCATCACTCCATCACTGTTCTCTTTCAAGGCAGACAGTTGGAAATGGTCAACTGTCATGGCAGTGTCCCATTTTTGGGGGATAACTCTTACGTTCCTTGGAAGAAGCATCTTTGCTTCCGCTTAAAGATTCTCAATTACTGATCTCAAATTTTCTTTTACAGCTGTCCCATATTGTTATTATTTTCAGTTCAGAATATAATGTATTTCTCTTTCTTTTTCAGCATTGCAGGGATTCCGAAAGGATGTTGTTTTCCTTGTTGATGGATCAGATGACGTTGGACGGGAATTTGCTATCATTCAAGAGTTTATCCGCAGGGTGGTAGACAGTCTCAATGTGGGCGAGAACAAGATTCGCATTGGTGTTGTTCAATATGGTGACTTTGCTCAGGCTGACATGTATCTAAATACATACACAACAAAAGAAGGTGTTATGAACGCCATCAGGGAAATGAGCCAGCGAGGAGGAAGACAGCGTAATCTGGGTCAAGCCTTGCGGTTTCTCACACAGGATGTTTTGACACCTGCACGAGGGAGCAGGAAGCAAGAGGGTGTGCCACAGTTTGTGATTGTTGTGTCCAGTGGAGCTTCTACTGATGACTTCAGAAGTGCAGCATTTTCCCTCAAACAATCCAGAGTACTTCCCTTCAGCATCGGCACCACGGATGTCAACCCTACGGATCTGCGTGTCGTTTCATATGTACCCAATTTCGCCTTCACTGTGGATGACCTCCCTGGACTTTACACTGTTCAAGATACCCTGATCAACACACTCACAGAGTTATCAGATGATGACATCGCAAAGTTGACGCCAGTGTTTCCAACTTATGGTAATTAGACAAAAGATAATTCATGGTTTAACAGTATGTGCCAATGCTGCATTTGAATTTATAAAATGTGACTTTTTCCTTAATTGACACGTAATCCAACTCATTTTCCGAGCCGAGGCTCATGTTTTTCCAAGCTGCACTAATTTGCCTATGGTCGCAAATAATAGCATTATTTTGATTTTCATATTTTATCGATGACATGTGAAAACTGGGCTTGTAAATTAGCACAGAGATGCTAACAAGCAGTCCTGTTGATAACTGGGACTCTAAAATAGGGTTGTCAAAATAATTTTTATTTGCAGTAGTAGCACTATGCTTAGACAGTGGGGTTTGGGTTTTCTGGAGAATAATCAACAAAAAATGGGCAGACAATATCAGGAATAAAAGAGGTCAGACCATTTTGCGCAAATAAAAGTGCAAATGCTTAAAAACTCATATTCTCCTGGCATCAGAAATTAAAAACCAGCGACTTTTAAATTCAAGCAACCAGAGTCATTACATGTATGTCTTTGAAATGTTCCCTCTCATTCAGCACGAAAAATAAATGTGTTATAAGAGAATTTAGTTAAAAAGTCATTATCATGGTTTAGTAACAATATGAGAAGAATTTAAATAAATTTTATTATCCTAAACTAGTGTTCTGGTACACCAGGACTGGGACTGCTGGAGCAGACCTCTATCAAGCCGAAGAGCCACTCACCTGAGAAAAAAAGACAAGAGGCCTAACAATCCACCCAGTAAACTCTTTATTTATAACTTTCTGGATAAGCTGATCTAGATCATCAACATGATCGGGATCAAACAATGCGGGTTTTGTACATCTAACTAAATCTTGATAAAAGATGGCCTGTTTTTTTAACATTCTGGACATGCATGTGTCCTCTGCGTCCATGCTAGAATGACCCCTGATGGTGGTTCTAAGGGGTATTTAAATGTTGACTGTTTAAGTGTTAATAAAAATTCCTTGATCAAGATGGTGACCCTGATCACCCTCAAAATCTACTCAGTTGTTCATGATACCACATCGAACGGAGATTTTCTTAAAATGTGATCCAAATTCTTCCATTATTTTTTGAGTTATGCAAAACAAACCACTGCAGGAACATCCTGTGTCCTTACAACACACTGCTCACCATACTGCCATGTCTCCATTCATTCCTAATGGTGTTATACACAGAGATGGTAGAGTAGCCTAAAATGAAACTCAACCAAAATTACAGTTACTTCACAAAATATGACTCAAGTGCAAGGAAAAAATAGCCATCCAAGAATTACTCTGTAAAAGTAAGAAGGTACGTACAGTAATGAAATAAATTCTCAGCTACTGAGTACTTCCTTAGTAATATCAGATTAATTTTTTTAAATGAAATATTAATGAATGAAATGCTGATATATAAATTAAAACATAAATTAAGGCCTCCACCACATTAAATAAAATAAAATATATTGTGTTCTGTCTGACTGTCCTGGTCTTTCAAAACAGAACCTTTCAGACCAGAGGGAAAGGACACACAAGAACAGTGTTGGACTAAATGTCTTTCCTGAATAATGTACAACATACAGAGCTGGGCTGACCACAGACAAACTGAGTGTCAAATTATAATTGTACTTTATTGAAATTTTAGAAATATCGATCTTATTTTGCACTGTCATGTAATCACAGCCACTTTAACAGAGTAGAAGTAATGTTTGTTTTTCATAAATATATTCCAGTAAAAGTAAGAACTATGTGATGTTATAATTAACCTTAAAGTGCAATTCATGAAATAATCGACTTAAGTAAATGTAACACAGTCAATGTCATGATTTACATGCAAGCTATTCTTTTCTTTTAAACAGACATCACTCCAACACCCACAGGAGGAGGAAAGAGGGATGTTGTGTTTCTTATTGATGGCACAACAGCAATGCGTAGTGAGTTCCCATCCATCCGTGGAATGATCCAAAGAGTTGTGGACAAAATGGACGTAGGATTGGATAAAGTCAGAGTTTCGGTGGTACAGTACAGCGATGACCCAAAATCAGAATTTCTTCTCAATCAATTTTCAACCAAAAATGAGGTTCAAGAGGCCGTGTCGAAACTTCGAAGCAGAGGTGGAAGTCGTCTGAACACAGGTCGAGCTATAGACTGGGTGTCCAGAAACATCTACCAGAGGTCAGCAGGAAGCCGCGTTGAAGAAGGTGTGCCTCAGTTACTCATTGTAGTTACTGGAGGCAAGTCGACAGATGATGTTTCCACTCCAGCTAATCAACTTAAAAGGAACTACGTTGCACCTATTGCAGTTGGTTCAGCCAATGCTGATCTAGAAGAACTTGGACAGATTTCGCTGAAGCCAGACCTTGTTTATAAAGTTGATAATTTCCAAAATCTTCCAAAAGTGGAAAAAAAGCTCCTAAACTCAGTCACAACAATCTCTATGGCGGACATCACCAGTAATGCTTCTCCCACGGTGGAATATGGTAAGATGTGACATATTTGAAGGGTTTCAAGAGTTCATGTAACTTTTTTTTTTTTTTCTGGGTGCATGATCTTCGTTGTAAATTTTTTTAATCTTGTGCCTGTTTTACAGGCAAGGTGGATCTTGGAAGAAAAGACATTATTTTCCTAATTGATGGCTCAGATAGTACAGGTACAGCCGGGATTGCTCACATCCGTGACTTCATTCTCAGCATCATCCAACAACTTGATTTGCAGCCGGACCAAGCACGGGTAGCGGTTGTCCAGTATTCAGACAAAGTTAAAACAGAGTTCTCACTCAACTCACACAACACCAAGTCAGCTGTTATCTCTGCTGTCCGAAGACTTCGTCAGATGGGTGGACGATCATCAGACCTGGCTAGTGCCATTGAATACGTCATGCAGAATGAATTAAAACCATCAGCCGGCGTCCGTGAAGCTGAAGCTTCCCAACATCTTGTAGTCCTCACAGGTGCACGCTCCAACCAAGAAGTCTATCTCTATGGACCTGTGCTTAAGAGTGCTCGGGTCAACTGCATTGGGATAGGAGCAGCTCGTGCTGACACCAAGCAGCTGTCCCAGATTACTACCACCTCAGATGATGTTCTTCAAGTTCCTACATTCCCTGGTCTGCCAACAGTACGAGAGAAGTTCATTACCAGACTAGCTGGGTTCCTGCCAGATATCTTCCGGGAGTATGAGATTCCGAGTAAGTCATTCTTCTTATTGCACAATAGAGCTGAAATAATTCCCCAAGGCCTCAATAACCTGATCATCAAAAGTCTTCGATCTATAATAATTTGCTTTAAAGTTTCACTCAATACAAGCAAGTTGGTTCTGCTAATCGGTCACAGTACAAGTTTACGTCACACATTGTGCTGGATGCTTTGAAAGCATGGTGGACAAATCATTGACAGAAACTACTGTGCAGTGTGCCTATTGTAAACCAAATCAGTTTATCTTAACAGAAAGTACCCAGTATACTCCTCCAGTTCCAGTAAAATATAGATCTGAATGCCCACTAGTCATCATTAACACCAGTAAAGAACATGCAATAGTTGAGGCTTGGCCTCACTGACAACCATCCTTCAGATCTAAGATTGCAGGGGGGGATGCGGCCTGCAGATGCTATCAGGCCAGAGTAAAGGTTCATCCTAGACAGGTTCCCGGTTTCTACCCTGCATTTTATATTTATTTTCAGGCAATTTATATTGGTTGTTCTGTGCAAATGTTCTATAGCAGGACTGTCCCACTAGTACAAAAACTTCATGTTACTCACCTCCATCTGCTCAGCCTGTACACTGTTCATTTGAATATTTTCAAGGTTTTTCCTTTAAGCTAGTGAGTCATCTGAGAACCACATCTAATTTACAACGATGACCTTGCCAAGAGGCAGCAACAAAGTGCAGTTTATACAATGGATATGTTCACATAGAACCAGGGTTCGAATTACACAGCTGCTTTCGGGGGGGCCCTATTTTCAGGTGTGCACAATGACTTCGCCCGTCACATGCACATGCATACATATAAGTGCATGTAGCGCGGTCAAAACTGTGGTTACTGCAGGTCCAAAACCTACATACAGTACAGCTAAAAAAAGATCTCCAGCATGCTGTTAGTTGAGAAAATAGACATGGGATTCAGAAACACACAGGTTAACCGTTCACTGCTTTATCCCCAAAATGTGGTACTGCAGGAGTACAAAATTACAGAATTCAAACTATAGCAATAAATACAACTGCCTAAAATGAACAAATAAAGAGATTAAGGGGAGACACATGTTAGTTATAGCTGTGTCATTGCTAGCATGTTGCTTTAGTTTTAAGTAGCAACTGACCAATGTAAAATAAAACAAAATGCTTATAAACTCAAATAGACAAATCAGTGCTCCACTCTTAGTATTTACTCACATTTGTGAAAATGGGACTGAACACTGGATAAGGCAAGAAAAGTCTATTTAAACCAGACATAACTTAGAAAGGAAAATTAAACCATCGGTAAGACGCGGCTTCACAGATAAAACTTTGCTGCATTCAAAGGCAGCTGGGAATAAACATAACACACCCAACACAAGGATGGCTACAATTAAAAAATAAACATAAAAACAAGAATATGTAACTGCTGACAGTGTTTTGAGGAGGAAAATGTTAATCTGGCAATTCAGTTCTCAAATCATCAAATAGTTCAATGATTAAATTAGCTGCCTTGTCTGAAAAAAGAGGTTTAGGCTATGCCACAATCAGTGGAATAAATAATAATTTGCTGCAGACCTGATATACATACTCCACATAATTAGGTTTTTTACTTATTATTTTTGTTTTTGGACATTTCTAATTTGATCTGTTTGTCCCATTTTCTAGCGGAAGGCCTGCCTGAGGCTAAGAAGGCTGATATAGTTTTTCTAATGGACAGCTCCATTAACCTGGGCCGTAAAAACTTCAATGAAGTAAGGGATTTCATCATCAACCTCATTGACCTGTTCTTCTCCGAAAAAGACAACCTACAAATTGGCCTAGCTCATTATGCTGCAGATGTGAGTGATGCCTTCTACCTCAACACATACACAAACCGGAATGACATCCTGAGTGCCATCAGCAAGGTGGAATACAAAGGTGGACGTGAAATAAATACTGGTGCAGCCATTCGCCATGTTCAAGATGTCCACTTCACTAAGGAAAAAGGCAGTAGGGTGGACGAGGGAACTCCTCAAATCCTTATGGTGGTCACTGGGGGACGTTCAGCTGATGAAAGTAAAATAGCGGCCCTCGGTTTGAAAAAAAAAGGTGTGAGAATCTTTGCTGTGGGAGTGGGTGACATTCAGGATGAGTTGGAGAACTTAGCAAGTGAGTCTTCCACCGTGGCTCGAGCAAGCAGCTTTCAGGAGCTCTCAGAGCTCAATGAGCAAATCTTGGAGACGTTAGACGATGAGGTGAAGGGGAAGCTGTGTGTGGGAGCATCGGAAACAACCAGAGGTAAGACAAATGTCATTTGTGTTGTATCAAGTACGATTTTCTTTTACGAAAAAGTATCAAAAGTAAAAATGATGTTTTTATTACAGCTTGCAATGTGGAGGTGCTGGTCGGCTTTGACGTATCAGCCCAGAACATCTTCAGTGCTCAAACTAACCTCCAGACCAAGATGGGGGCCATTCTGCAGAGGATTTCCAAAATGGCTCTCATCAGTTGCTCAGGTGGGCAAACTCCCACAGTGGAAGTGGGCATGCTGGCTCTGGATTCTGCCTCAGAGCCAGTGCAGCTAGACTTCACTGATAATCCTGATCAGCTGTTCGAGTCCTTCAGAGCCCTGCGGAATCGTGGTCCCTTCTACCTTAATGACAGGACAATCTCAGCTTACACCAACAGATTCAAAGCCAGACAAGAAAACACTGTGAAGGTTGGTTACTGATCCTTGATCCTGATCATGTCTAGATGCAGAGTTGCGCCAATGTTTCCCAGTTGCTTCCTCTCATCATTACAGCCTAAGCCTAAGCCAGTGGTTCCCAAACGGGGGGGCAGGACATATGTCGGGGGGGGGGGTGGGGGTGGGGGTGGGGTGTGCAGCAAGTTTGAATAGCCTAGCAAAGCCACTATTGTTCTAGCAGTTTTGTACTTTGCACTGCTAAAACATGGACACATTAAAGATAGAGATAATTAAAAATAATGAACTATCAGGAGGCATATCTGTCCCTGAGCTTGATCAGGTAATGGTTCTGGTCAATTGTGGCTAATAAAGCGAGACCACAGTGGGTTGTATGTCTCACTTTGGGATTTTTCATCCATAGAAAAGATGCTGATTACTTTAGAAAAAAACTGCTCGGCTGTGGTGGCAGAAACGTTTCGCTGAAGCTTAACTCATTTTCCTTGTTTACAACACCTCTGACTCTGAAATGGTTTTAAACTAAAATTAACCAAGTATCAGCCGACAAATGAAAGACTGCTTCATTTCTTCCTATGTTTCTTGTTTCTGACTTGATTTGATTGTTGTCGACGAAAAGGGGGCCAAACAGAAAAAGCTGGGAACCACTGGCCTAAGCAGTTGTATCCTACAATGAATCTTGTGTTGGTCAACAGCTCAAAGCCGACCTTTATAATGCTCATCCCTGGAATCACAGTGTCCAGTGTGTTAGATATAACTAGCTCTTTTTCAGCACAGAGAGAGACTATACGGTTCATATTGCCTTGGGTTATCCAGGGTTTGAAAATCTGAAACTTATCTGTATTTTCTCCTTACACACCAAAGATTATAATCCACCTGACTGACGGTCCTGATGCATCATATGCTGAAATGAAGAAGCATGTTGAGGATCTCCATAAGTCAGGTAATAAAAAAACTCAGACAGTCTCTGAAACGGCAGCAACGGACATCAGTGGTAATTTCTGAACCTTTCACATAAACAGGAGTGAACAGCTTCATCCTGGTTGGACTGGAGAGAGCACAAAGGTTTGAGGAAGCTTCACTATTAGAATTTGGCCGTGGCTTCAGGTACACCAGACCCTTACGGCTCAACATCATGGACCTGGACTATGAGCTCGTGGAGGAACTGGTGAGTGCGATGACACCCACAGGGTCCAGCTTTAATATAAAGATGTTTTTAACACATGCTTTCTTCCCTATCTCAGGACAATATTGCAGAGAGGGAATGCTGTGGAGTGCCATGCAAATGTACTGGCAACAGAGGTGACCGAGGGGCAGTTGGACAGTCGGGGTCTAAGGCAAGTCTGTGATGACAAAGAAATATCTTGTCCTAACCCTGACCCTGTTCCAGCCTAATGTTTAGTGGTTTGGTCTCTTAGGGTAGTCCAGGATTACCAGGAAGCCAGGGACATCCTGGTGATGAGGGCGGACCTGTAAGTTTAAACAACTTGTTTTTGACCAGGTTTTATTTCCATTGTTTGATTTTGGTTCTTATTTAGTAAAGCTTTTCTGTATTTCAAGGGAGAGAGAGGTCCTCCTGGTGTAAATGGAACGCAAGGTTTCCAGGGATGTCCAGGACAGAGAGGGGTCAAGGTAAAACAGCTTCTAACTGTGAAGCCATCATTTTTATTATCATTAGTGCAGTTAAATGTTATAACATTGTGTTTTCTCTTCAGGGCTCTCGTGGGTACTCAGGAGAAAAGGTTAGTCTATTTTGGTTTCATCTATGCCGGTTTATAAACGCTTAATAAATGTAAACAAATGTTTAACCATATGAAGAGACATTGTTGGAGGAAATGGCTCACCATTCTGCTGCCTCTTGCAGGGGGAATCAGGAGAACTTGGGCTTGATGGGATCAATGGAGAGGAGGTAACACTTACATCTAAAATCAGAGGCAGTGCCTCTTATATTCTGCTCCCTGACATGTGAAAACTGTGGAGTTCTACTTCCTCCATTGCTGCAGGCTTTAACTGGTGCCTTCAACATGTTTGCAGGGTAAAAGCGGAGTTGCTGGGCCTCCAGGTGACAGAGGAAACCCCGGCAGAAGGGTGAGCTTTTATTATACTTATTACAAAAACAACAAACATGATCAGTGATGAATGACTGCTTTATTTTTATTACATATAAACATGTACACATTGATCAAAGGAAAATGACACTGAAGAAACACTAAACAACCATGTCTGGAGAGAGGGATGGAAGAAGCTGTACTTCTCATTTTAACTTAATCTTTTTATCTGAATACACCAACAGTAGTGAATACACATACATCCACCCAAACATATAAATATGTTATGGTGCAGAAACAAAGATATCCATATAAATACATATATATACTGTATGTGCGTGTGTGTGTGTGTGTACGTGTGTGTATGCATGTATATATTTCTACATAGTACTAACTTCAGATGAAATTGTGCTTATTGTAGATTAACCCAAAAAATTTGAAAACCTTTGATGTTTAAATAACAAATGTATACAGTCTCTGCATCCATTAAATTATGTTGATTATTTATCCCAATCAATACTCCCATTATTCTGGAGAATGATTCAGATATGTCTTAATGAGTAAATAGTAAATAATGTGGAGGGATTTGTGGTCAAGGAAAGGTTTTACTGTAAAGCTGAACTACATCTTGAAGGTTTGTTCACATCACATTTTATGCTTAATTTTATTCTTGATTATTTTAGATCATGAACAAATCAAACTTTATTTATAAAGCAATATTTTTATGGCGGGGCAATACAAAGGGTTTTATACAATAAAATGCATATAAAATAAAAAAGCCCTTACACAATTAAAGAAATCATTATAGCAAGTTAGCATGAATCAGCAGAATAAGAGCAGAACATCTGGCCTTATACAGCAGTGAGGAAACATTAAAAGAACCTTAAAATGAATCTTCAAATGCACAGGGAGTCGTTGCAGTGATAATAAAACTGCCTTAATGTGTCTGGTCCTCATCAGAACTCGTGCCGCTGAGTTCTGATATAGCTGTAAACTGGAAGTACTCCTCTTAGGGAGACCAGAGAGCAGGGCATAACAGTACTCTGTTCTACTAGAAATAAAAGCATCAGAACCTTCGTGCTGGCAGAGAGAGAAATGTGTGGAACCTCCCAATGTTTTTAAGATGATAAAATCCTGTCTTTGTTAATTTTCTAATTTGCGGAATGAGAGTCAAAAAGAACAACCACATTCCTCACACACTGAGAAGGTTTAAAGTCCTGCAGTCTGCATGAAATGATCTTTCTCTTTTGTTCAGGACCTATTATTAAAACCTCTGTCTGGTCCTGGTTGAGCTGTAAGAAATTCTCCGCCATTTGTGTCTTTATATCTAAAATACAGTTTAAGAAGGTGTTAACCAGCCATAGGTAATCAGGAGACACTACTACTTATACTACTACTGCTACTACTACTCCAGTCATTTAGCAGATCCTTTTGTCCAAAGCGACTTACAACTGACAATTAGAACAACACAATCAAGAAACCGAACAAGAGGCAACATCATGGTTAAATGCTTGGCAGACTGCTAAGTCCAGTGTTTCCCTGAAGTGCTAGAAGCAGTGGTTTTTTTTTTCACCATTTGGCCACTGGTGAATCACAGCACAGGTGAGTTAAGTGCAGAAGTGTTCTTTGAACAAGAGAGTGTTTAGCTTGCTCTTAAAAGTGGATAAGGACTCTGTAGATCACACAGTTTGGCAGATTGTTCCACCACTGGATAACAACAGAGGAAAATAGTCTGGCTAGTGATGTCACTCCACGTTGTGGTAAGACCACTAAGCATTAAGCATCATTCACAGGCAGAGCGCAGCTGTCTAGAGGTAGTGTAGCTCTGTATTATGGAGCATAATCAGCATAAATGTGAAAAACAACACGGTGTCTCCTGCCCATGTCCCCAAGAGCCAACATGTACAGATTAAAAAGTATTGGGCCTAAAATTGATCTTTGGCGAACCCCACATTTTTTTTCATTGATCCCTGAGGAGCATGTCTCGAAGCTTACGAAAAATTGTTGATCTGTGAGAATGGCGTAAAACCATTTAAGAACAGTACCAGCGAGGCCCACAAGTGTTTTGAGTCTTTATAATAAAATCTGGGTCTAAGGAGGCACTAAGATCCAGCAGAACCAGGACAGAAAGTTTCTGTGAATCTCTATTACATCTGAGGTCACTGACAATCTCTAAAATTGTCAATGACAATTTTAGGTACTGTGGTTCATCCTTAAACCAGACTGATATCTTTGCAAAATATTGTTTCTAATCAAAAACTCATGCAATTAAATAAAAAAGCCTTTTCTGTCAGTTTGCTTAAAATCAGTAAGTTGGATACAGGTTGGTAATTATTTATAATATTTGGATCTAGAATATTATTCTTCAAGAGGGGCCTCACCTTGTAGACGGGGAACCAAAGTCTCAAAAGCTCAGTAAAATGAGTTGGAACTGACATCGTCCGTCATACTTTTTATTTGTTTTTTTTTCTGCTACCTATAACCCTAAGGACCAATAATTGGAGGGTCTGCTCTGCCGTAAAAATCGCGAAAAAACAATTGTGGCCATTTTAGTGCATGCCTCTTTGATATTTTATCAGAAAAATGGAAAAAAATATTTTTTTTTCCTCAAATCCTCAGGGAGTTGGGTAGGCTAACAATAAATGTGTTCAAGATACTCGGAACACGTGGTCACAGTATTCAATAACAAAAATACCTCTTAAAAACACATTTCTTCATGATTTTGGATCAATTTAATTTAAAAATTTGGTGTTTTTTCACTTTTTTCCAATAGTTTTATCTTTACTTCATTTAGATCAATTTAATGCAAATTTTTTCATTTTTTTCACTTTGACTCCCCGACTATTGGCAGTTTTACAGGCAGATGGGAAGACGCCCATCTGAAGAGAGCAATTTACATTATTGAAAGGCTCAGACTCAAAAAAATCATAATTTATTTTTAAAACGATGAGGGAATGGGGTCCTAAAGGCAGGTTGTTGGGTTTAGCTGGGAGAAAAAACAATGCTTCAGACGTGCTAAAATCAACTTTATACCATGATAAAAGACTGCATCTGATAACATTACTGATACCATAGATTCCACAACATAAATTTAACCACAGATTGTTGTCTGTGCATGTGTATCTATTTTACAATTAACAAATATCATGATGTTTGCATTTAGTGCTGATGAATCTTAATGTTTTCATTTTTAGGGTCCTAAAGGTGCCAAAGGACAAGCTGGAGACATTGGACAGATGGGACTCAGAGGGGACCCTGTAAGTATTACTACAACATAGTTATCCAGCTTTATTATGAGCCTAACAGTAGATCATTAATGAAATGTCCAGCCCAGCAAATGATGTCATGGCCCTGATTTGGGCTTTTGACCAGCAACTGCAGTGTAGAAAAAGATTTAAGATTTTTGGTTGTAACAGACAGTAAGGACCTGATTCTAATCAACAGGGAACAAGTGGACTAGATAACAACAATGCAGGACCTAAAGGAGACCGTGGTGATGCTGGGCCAGTGGTAACATCCCTGCACACACCTTCCTTTTAAGTTTTTTTGTTCAGATTTGTTTCATAATTCACTGTAATATGTATTTTAAAGGGAGATCCTGGCGAAGATGGAAAGAAGGGAGGCCCTGGGGAAGCAGGAAGAAGGGTAAACAATGTTTCAAGAGGAGATACATTTCAGAGTGTTGTCAAGCTGAACTTATTTCTCTTCTTTCTTCATTAGGGAGCTGCTGGTAGACGAGGCTCGCCTGGACAACCTGTTAGTCCAGATTTGAGAACATTGTGAATTATTTATTCTAATTTCTCACACCACAGTGACGGTTTCATTCTGTTGCTTTATTACAGGGAAGTGCTGGAAGTCCAGGAGCTGCAGGTCTGCAGGGAGAGCCAGGTATCGGAGGATCTAGAGTGAGTTCATCAATGTTTGCACAAGATTTACAAGATTATGTAATCTGCCATAAAAAGTCCATTGTCAAGTTACTCCATACAACTCAAATAGCCTGAGTTGGTCCATGGTCCAGGTAAATTGTTTTAAGTGGATCTGAACAAGGAAATTTGACACCATTACTGTAGTGCTGCTGGGGGGGGGGGGGGGTCATCTGACTAGCCCACCATGCATCTGACCTGCCCGCCTCTCTCATCCCTTTTATATCAAGCGACTTGCAGATAAAATCCACAATAATAAGATGTAATGCTCCATGTGCATTTTTAGGGTAAATCTGGACCTCCGGGTACACCAGGACCACGGGGAGAGGATGGCAGCCCTGGACCAAGGGTGAGTCAACATAACAGCACGTTTTTCTCTATCAATAATGAGCTAAACTTAACAATAACCTCATGATTTTCTTCTTGTCTAGGGTCCTGGGGGTGTCCCAGGTCCCAGTGGTGAAAAAGGTAGAAGAGGACCCCTTGGTCGGAAGGTACTGAATGGGAACTTGACTTGTTTAATTTTTAAACACACAGCCCTTAGATAAGTTCTCTCACATTACTGGATAAACATTTGGGGTCTATTTGAGCAAAACAAAGAAGCTGTGTAGAGAAGAGGCATTCAGGTCCTGCCTGCAAAGCAGCAGCTGAGTTTGATTAAATCTCACCGACTCCCACATACCCTTTGTCTGCTTCAGTCACTGTGTAAGTTTCTGATGGCAACTTTTGTCTTTACAGGGAGAGCCAGGAGACCCAGGACCAAAGGGTATTGTTGGCCCCCTTGGCCCCCGAGGAGAGCCTGTGAGAGCAAAACCCCATATTCTGTCCTCATGACATTACTGAGTGTAAAACAGATGGAAAATTATCATAAGGAAGAGTTAAAGTGGCATGGTGTCTTATGTGTCAGAGAAGGAATGTGGTGTGTTTTTAATCAGAAGAAATTCAGATCAGATGGCTTTATAACATCCCAGTAACATTACAGTTATGCTGTGCTGCTCTTCAGTTTTTCACCAAGAAATCCTCTCAAGCTTTTCTTGTCCTGTGTCCCACGCAGGGCGAAGATGGAAGGGATGGGATTGGCATTGAAGGGCCCAAAGGAAGAAAGGTGAGTGATCCTTCAACTGAAAATGGCTGTTAATAAAAGAAAACTGAAGTCATTTCCAACACATTGTTCTCAGTAAATCTAAATGTGATTCTTCTGGCAAATTTCATAATTATTTTATTAATACTCTTTTCACACTTGGCAAAGCCATGGAGGTCACATGCTGTTATGACACAGTTCCCATTCACATTATAAATACATTGTAAAGTACTTACTCTTACTCTAAACCTGTCTTCACAGGGTGATCCAGGTTTCCCAGGATTCCCTGGACCCAGGGTAAAAGAAAACACGTTTTAAGTAGAATTTAACCCAGGGTTTAAAACTCAAGTGGAGGCTTAGATCAACTTTCCCTCCATGGTTTCAGGGAGAAGCTGGAAACCCTGGTTCCCGGGGTGGGCCTGGACCCAAAGGAAACCGTGGGCAGAGGGTGAGAGTACTGTTTACGTTTTGTTTAAATACTGATTCAACATAAATCCTGGACTTGAACACTACGTTAACAATTCAGTTTCACTGTGAAACAGACTAGGAAGGTACATGTTTACTAGACTGTTTTTTCCTTAGATATAGAGCATTAAAATCTCAACTGCATGCATTTATCTGTCCTATTCATTTACTTTGAAAAGCAAATGTTTTTGTTTTGCTTTTAATTTGATTTTCAGGGTGTCTCGGGAGGTTTTGGAACACCTGGACAGAAGGGAGAGGTTGGATATCCTGGGCCATATGTAAGTATCTGGAAGCTCTAAACCTATCCCTGATTGTAAATCCACGATCAATGACAAATATGTGTAAATCATTAACATAAATTGATCCAAACTCTTTTGTTTATTAAACCTTCTAATAGATCTGGAATTCTGGACATGATGTATATGATTAGAAATGTTATGATATTAAGCTGTAAAAGTTTAGTTTGATTATAATAAACATGACATACAGAAGCTAAGCACAAAAATATTCAGTTAAACTTTGGATAAAAGAATGAAAAGAATTATTTATGGGGAATTCTGAGGCATTTCCAGCCAGAAAGGATATAAATAATCCCTCCAACCGATCCCAGAGATCCAGGGTTTCAACTTCCAGGGTTATTGCAGCTAGATCAGTCTAATTCAGAATAAGCTCCTCCTGATGGCTTGAGCTTTTTCAACCTTCCGAGTTCATTTTATTGACGTATTTACATAATCACATCAGGAAATACTGCATGTTTAAAAAAGTTTAAAAGTGTGCCACATTTAAAAGTTGGGAGAGCCGAAGGATGAATGTTAACCATGGATTGGGAAATTATTTTGAACCCTGGAGTGTGTAAATGATTGGGAACCATGGAGTATGAAAATAACTGGGAACGGTGTGGAACATGGGTGTAGGATGTAATTGCCCCTTTTCGACCAAGCTGGTTCCAGTGCTGGTTCGGGGCCAGGGCCAGCCTAAGGACCGACTCCTGGCCCCCAAAACTGGTTCTATCCTGGCACCAACTCTATGCTGGGCCAGACTTGAGAACCAATTCCCTTAGCTTCCGTCAGCGGTTCGGGGCGGGGCTACCTGGCCACACTGAAACATGTCAAACACCTGCCAGCATCTCCATACCAGGAAATGTATAATGAAATTAAAAAAAGGGGTCGCAGAAAAAGACCCAGTATTTCTTTTTTCCACTCAGTCATCAGCAGATATCCAAAACAACCTGTTCAGGACCCACATCACAAAGCTCGTCTTTGAGCAGCTACAGGGGAAGGTTCTGCAACCGCTACGAACGTAGCATCAATCAGCTGTCCGTTTAAGAAAGATTTACAGGACCATAATAGAAAGTGGGAAACACCGGTAACCAAAAACAGCATTATATATTATATTCTGTTATTGGAAATCCGACAGTAAACCAAACAAGCATCGCCTTGGGTAAAAAAGATGTAATGACGCAGCACTGGCTCGGCTCATTTAGTTGAAATCAAAACCAGTTCTTTCAAAGCACCAGAGTTAAACCAGCTAAGCTCTGGCTCTGGTACTAGCTCTTCGCGGGTGGAAATGGGGTAAATGTCACTTTCCATGTCAGTTGTAAGCTGACCTTTGGGGCAACTTTGGGGGTGCACATTTTTTGCATCCTCATGCCTATTGGAGCCAGATGTCTACCAGTTAAGCCTGACGGCATGCTTGACATGCAGGTAGATTTTGAAGAGAATTGGAGGTGGTGTTGGACTCTGAATAGGCCCAGTCAAAATTTGGTTTGTCCAATCATCCACAAATTTGCACCACAGCATCCCATGTGCTCAGTGGCAGGTATACATGTATACAGGCTCGGTGGTATACAACTTCCTGGTCCTGTTATGGTCCCAAAATATGAAATTTCACTATCCTAGTAAAAATGATGGCCGAATTAACCCCCAGATGTTTCAAATTTCAACTTCCTGGGTCAGAGTATAGTCAAGTTATGGCCAGTAGAAAAAATTTTGTCCACTTTGATCACCCTAACATTGGGACCAAGTCCTGGCTAATGGACAGAGGTCATAACTCTCTCATACTTTGATTCAGAAGGATAAATGTTGTTGACCTTGTTAATCTCATCCTAATTAGCATGTCACCCCATTCTGAGCATTGTGTGAAACAATAGAGTTACAGCCTCCATCCCAAAGCCCTACCATGGCCCCAATTTTAGGTTATTCGAAGTGGACTTTTGTTTTTTTTTCAATGGCCATTACTCTATTATTACTCCATTATGTCAGAGGGCACAGAGATTTGAATGCAGTCCTTGCTGTCCTTGGAGTTTCTCTGATGCTGCTGTGGAGATTCAATTCAATTCAACTTTATTTGTATAGCACCAATTCATAACAACGTCAATTAAGACAAGACAAGTAAATCTGATTGTTATACATTCATACATACTAGCCAATTAATAACAAATAGCCGATGTAAGGAAACCAACAGACTGCATGAAAAGAGTCTTCGATCAGTTCCCTTCTGAGCAAGCATCTCACTGGTCACTCCGGCTGCCTCCCACTGTCTAAAGACAACTTATACTAAACTAGTGAAAAGCTCTAAACAGCACCGAAGCTGGTGTGTATCTGGCTATGACTTCAGACTCTGGTTCAGGTGGTGACACATCAGGATTATCCAATGCAATAGACCAGTTTTTTTGTTTTTTTTTTGCTTTGCTTTCTTCATATTATTGAAAATGAATACAATTTATCCAAATGCAAACAGTATTTTTAGTGGTAAAATCTTACATTTACCAGATGAAACCACAAAACGTCCAAAGAAAGATTACAGGCAACATCTCGGGGATCATTACAGTCGACAAACATAAAAAGAGAAAATGAGACAGCTGCTGCACATCAGCGGTAACCACCCTTATGCTGATCAGATTCAAACAAGCCCTTTAATGAAGTCATTAAGCAGGTCTTTATAATCTGATCAGCCCTGCACCACCTGCCTCATGCTGCTGTCTGTAGCTGATCTCTGCCCTCCATGTCCCCATTCCTCCTGTCCTGGTCTCCTATTACCGCCGACGTGGTAATGTCATCTCTTTTCCTGTGCATTTTGTTTATCACAGGATACTGTAGTCATTTTCACAGCCTGGTCTTTAATTTTCCAGCATTTTTTACTTCTGCTATCTCAGGAGTTTACCCAGCAGAGATTTTAATGTAAAGATTTATGTTAAACGTCTCTGTAAGCCATGAAAGTGAGCAAATATCAGCTAAATGGAAAACAACCATTATTAAGCAAACTTCACTAATATGGTTTCCTGTAATGTGCCATGAGAGATTGCCAGGTGTGTCATGGGAAATTTCACCTAGCTGTTCTAAAAAAAACTTTTTGAAAACAAATTAATTGCTTTGTGCAAACAGTATTTAATTCCTATTCAAGACACTTCAAGACAAGAAAGACTTTATATTGGTAAAATGGGTTTTTCGTGGTTTGTAGTTTGGTTTGCGGTTTGCCTTGTGATTTTTGTCAGTGAAAAAGACGTACCTCGGCTCAAAAAAGATCTAAAAAAAACTGCTCTAATCATGTGACCTCCAAACCAGCTTATCAATATTAATTCTTTAATCAAAATCTGACTAAATATAAAGTCCATTTTACTTTTTTTTGTTTTTTACTGGCTTCAAATTGCCTTGATAGCTGCTGGCTCCTGTTTACAGCAAACCTGTGAATGTAGGACCTTTATTTTAAAAAATCCTTAAAAAGAAGCGATTATTCTAAGGCCAGTCCTGCCCTTTAATGCTCCAAAGTTTGGGAGGCTGTGCTCTATTGTAAGTCTCTTTATTGGACACAATAAAGCAGACCATCACCTTATTGAATGAGGCATTTTGCCAGAAAACAAATGTTTCCTCTGCAGTGCCACTAAAGCTGGAAACATACAAATTACTGAGAAAATTTTCAAGTAGTTCACTGCTGTTGCTGTTTACAGCAGAGGGTTAGACCCTGCAGTTGGATGGGGATGCGCTGGTGTGGACTTCACACGCTCTCCCACCGAGGATTTGGCTTCTTCCAACAATCCAAGCATGTCAGTATAAGTGCTTCTTAATTGTTTGTGGTTTTGGGCATCCATGGTTGTGTGTCTCTGTGTGTGTTTGGTAATGGACAACTCAGGTTCTCCACTTCTCCAATGCCAGCACATGAAAGCTTCAGCCCCTTGCAGCATTTTAAAATAAGAATGACCAACTCCAGACCTCTTGGGTCAGAGTCCTCATGTTTTTGATGTTTCCCTGGTGCAAAACATATAAAACCTGCGGGTAATTAGTCATTAATGGGCTGGCTGTAGCTCAGAACAGTCACCCACTAAGCAGGAAGTCAGCGGTTCGATTCCCCTGACTACATGTTGAAGTGTCCAACCCTGAATTCCTACGTTGCCTCCCAACCAATCAGTTGTATAAATGCTTAGAAAGCACCAATGCTCCAATATAGCTGTTGTATGAATGAGTAGTGTTAAAGCGCTGCAAGAGAGGCTTATGCAGAATCATTTAATCGGAACCAGGAGTATTGCAGCAGGCAAGCATCAAAAACCTGCAGCACACTGGCCCGAGAGGTCAGGCATGGGTGGTCCCTGCTTTACAGCATTGATTCAATATAGGTATTGAATGAGCACCAAGCCCTGGAGCAAACCAACAAACCAGATTTACCTCTAAACTATTTTGCTGTGTCACATGAATCTACACTAGTATTTTTCCTCTATGCAGGTCATTGCAGCTTTGCATAAATTACTTCACACAGTCCAACGCAGAGTCAATAACAAGATGTCTCAAATGTACCGTGCATGACTTCATCCATACTAGAGCTGGAAAACCAGCACAAACACAAGATAAGAACGCATGTTAAGCATGTTAATCAGCATTAAACTTTTAATGAACTACATGAGTTCACTTTTAAAGGGACTAAATGTAAGTTTTTACTGAAAAATAGCTTTACAATAGCCTTTTTATTTGACCCTTTATAATTAAAACATGGTTTGATGACCCGACTGACACCTCAGCAGGTCAGCGCCAGTGCATCTAAAAGCCTATATCTTATTTTCCGGACCCTACCTCGGGTCGGAAGCTCCCTCGCTGTTTCTGTGGATGTGACGTCTAGCGCGTTCATGTGAAATGCTGGCGCTACCTATAAATATTCAATTTCTGCCACAAAACTCCATTTCACCAATGTGTTGTAATGAATCGCTGGTCTGATCCCTCTGTGAGCTCCATGCGGCTTGGAGTTGTGTTTTTGGGGCCGTCGTTATTTACAGCCAGTACACGCACTGCGATGTGGCCCAGATGTGACGTCATCAAAATCCTTACTCCAAGCTGTAAATAACGACGGATCACCACAAAAACACAACTCCAAGCCGCTTGGAGCTTTTGTGGCAGAAATTGCCTTATTTAGAGGCTGCGTGAGCTGGCCCCGTTCACTCCCATTATATTGGATGTACAGTACGCTGATCGATAGTGGATCTAAGGAGGAGTTCAAGTTACACCAAAACTGTCTGTGTGAGTAAATGATCGTATTTCATGCTAGAGCTGATCGTAGAGGCTGCAGTGCCGCTAAGACCCATAGATGGCAGTCGCTAGCTCAAAACCAGTCCCTTTAATGGCCAACAATGCAGGAAACATTCTGATCTTAAATTTGCCTCCAAGGCAGCAGCTAAAATGAATGACATGTTTCCACATACAGCTGCATGACAAATACACCAACACATACACAGACGTGCTACTGCCTGATGCGTGAACCCGTGTTTTTCTGCTTCATCCCAGCCTGCCTACTCTACACGTCCTTTGGCTCTTTTATTTTTACCTGTTTTTTATCAAGTTGCTGAGTGTGTATGAGCACTTCACCTCGCAGCACCTCTCTTCTCCCTCGTTACACAAATTCTCACAGAGCAAACATCTCTGCTGCTGATGCTGCTGCTGATGCTGCTGCTGCCACACAACAGCTCTACTGCAGCAGCACTGGGTTACCTTGCTGGCCCAAAGGGCCCTGAGGGGCAGGAGAGTGTTTCACTTACTATCAATCCACTAGTAGTAAAGCAGCTTATGTCGGCAGAGCAGAGCTTTTGTGCTACCCAATAACTGGTGCTTTCAATTTTATGATCATAAAGTGTGTGTACGCTACATACGGCTGTCTGCAACACCGCATTTCTCCAGTGAGGGATGACTAAAAGTCTGTCTAATCTCATATAAATAACAAAATATTGATGTTTAGAGCTGCTTGCGTCTAGTTTTTTTTTTTACTTAAAATAACTTTAAATGCAAAATCTATAGATTTTTTTCAGTTTTGCCACAGCAGCAAAAGCAATTTAAAGATATTACAAAAATACATTTACAGTTTAGCACGTTTATGGATCGCATTTTCTCCAGCGGAATAAACAAATAAGTTGCAAATAATCAAAAAAGACCCGCCTAAGTCTAAACTTTAGCATCTTCCTGCTCATGCCAAATCCACATGCCGACACATAGACAACATCGACAGATACATCGCGCACACATGAACACGCACACATGCAGAAATGCCCTGCCAAAAAGCAGCTCAGTACTTTCGCTCTGTTTATCCTCCCTCATCTGTGTCCTGCTAAACATCCCGCCCCCTCTGTCTGTGCATGAGTGTGTACATGTGTCCTTGAGGTGGCCCACTTCTCTCGCCACTTCAGCTGCTCCGCACGTCTTTGCTGAGGCACTTTCTTCACCTCACAAATAAACTTCCCGTCCTTCGCTTTGTCTTTCAATCCCGCGACTTTTTCTCCTCTCATCCCCCTTCCATCGTTACCCTCCGCGTTACCCCCCTCCCACACACACTCTTACCTTACTGGACTCTTTAATCCCTCTTTTCCTTCCTGCAGTATCCCCTTTAGTCTTCTCCTCGGATTTTTCATACTGTATACTCCTCATCCCTTTTTCTTCTCTTCTCTTCCGTCTGCAACTTTCCCTCTTTGCATCTATCTCTCTGTTCTCCTCGACTCTCCCTAAGCTTCTGCACAATCACCCCCTCCCCCCCTCCCCACCACCCAAACCCGTCCCTCTTCAGCTAACTCCAACCTCTCTCCTTTCCTTCCCTCTCCCTCTCTCAAGCCATAGTCAAGAGGCATTTTGTGTGTGTGTGTGTGTGTGTGT
>JAVQJG010151822.1:0-13250 GCA_036024015.1 Craterocephalus amniculus
AGACTGGCGACCTGTCCAGGGTGTACCCCGCCTCTCGCCCCTTGACAGCTGGGATAGGCTCCAGCACACCCGCGACCCACTTGGATTAAGCGGTTCAGAAAATGGATGGATGGATGGAATTATAAAGTGCACATGGGTACATTTTCAGTTCCCAGCAGAGAATCAGCTAACATCTTTATCTACTTTTTAAACAAGGACAGCAGCCGATGTCTCTGTAGATGTTGTGCAACGAACGGGACAATTTCAGGAGTAAAAGAAAAATAGCTAAAACTGACAAAGAGCTATAGCAGGTTTCATATCTCAGACATGTCTTCTGATTTACAAGTGAAGCCGTGTTTGGGAGCATGACATGAGCGTGATCCATGGGTATAACGCAATCAAGTGGACGCAAGTCTGTCACAAAGCTGAGTATTCCCATATTGACAAATTGGAATATCAATAAAAACTGACACATCGGTCTCTGTGTGCGGTGCAATAAGGCAGGAACTTTCTGACCTGACAGACGCAGATGTTAAGTGCAGGTTGGACAGATGCAGCTCGGGAATTAAAACGGAGCCATTTTCTGAGTGAGGCAGCGCGGTTGTGGTTCAGTGCATGTGTCTAAGGTGATATGTAGCAGCAAAGGTCGATGGGTTAACTGCTCTCTTCTTGTGAGATGGCTGCTCTGGGTCCTCTGTTGCTCGTATCTGCGTTTGTCCTCCAGACAGCTCCAAAGATCCAAAGACTCAATGCAAAGAGCAGAAGAAGCATTCGTGCTTCCCTGCACCAGCTATCAGTGTTTCAAACATTCAGCTAAGAGAGAATGAGTGTTTTTATGTAACTTGGATGGAACAAGTGTGCTGCTGGATGAAAACGTTATCAACATATCCCAGTCCTCCATTTTGCTGTGCATCCATGTGCTAACATATTTCATTTTAGACGATTCTTCCAATCCAAAAGGTTATGATACTTAGACCTCTGTAAGAAAAACCGACGGGTAAAGAATAAATCATGCTCGAGTCAAAACTAGAGAAGAAAAAATTGCATGAGAATCGATCTGACTGTGCAGGTTATGAGGCTCTGCATGTATTGTCTACCTAGAGGAGCCACACCTGCAACCAAACAATGTCATGCAAGAACAAAACTTTGAGACAAAGAGATCGTGGCGTTTTTAAGTGTATTATTATGTGTTTTAACAATAGATCAGTACAGTTAATACGCTTAAACACAGCTTTATTTCGTCTTTGTCTCGCATAGTCAAAGGCTCCGGCATCTATAGAGCAACACACACCTGAAGAACCTCAGCGTTTTTCTGCTTATCCAGACTTTTCCACCGTGGGAATCAACTGTCAAACTCTTTTGTAGTTTTTCTATTACAAAAGTAATTCATTGCAAGGTTTATTCATGAAAGGAGTGATGACCTACATTTTATGTGACTAGTTGTGATAAGATAAGATAATAAAATTTCAGGTAATGTCACATTGTTTGTACGTATGCGCAGCTATTCCTGCTTGCTTCGTTGGAGCGGAACGATGCTAGTTACCTGAAAACAGCTGCGAGCTGAAAAAGGCAAGATAAATAGATAAATTAATAAAAATGGGGAAAAAAGTGCAACAATGCACATGTGAAGATTGGTTAACCAGCTGAGAACCAGCCTTTGTAGACTAATTTTCTGCAGACGTGACTCAATATTGTGAATATACAGCACATTTGATATTTGAACACACAACAAACAACATCAAGACATCCATAATTCTGGACATCACAATAAATAAAATAAATACATCACAAATAAATTCTCCTCTGTTTCTACAGCATATTCTTTAATCTTTGTTCCCAGCATCTCATAAGGCCCGCAATTACACAGGTGACAAACACCTCACTTTTGCTCACACTCATGCAACCTCACATACATATTTTTGAACTGAGGACCCACAGATGCACATGAAAAGGTGACAACAATAACCACTACACCGTCACTGCGTCCCCTTTCACACAAATGTATTTTAATCTGTGGTAAACATCTTTTAGCGCTGACACGCAGTAGCACGAGTGACAGTGTGCAAATGTCAGCCTTAAATCAAGCACATAAGCATGATTTTTAGCAGAAACTCCTCGATTTAAAGCCACACGCATGCGTCATAGTTAAAACTGGTACGTATGCTTTTGATTGTGAAAATAACCCCTTCAAGCTCACAAATCACATCACTACTCTGGTTGGTCTGGAAATGCATGAAATATGAGCTCGGAACTGTTGCACCATTATCCAACCAGCCCGGTAATCTTAGACAGGTGAGAAAGTAGCTTATTCTCACACATAACATACAAAATACAAACTCAAATAGTTTGCTGCAAGATTATAAGAGATGATAAGAGCTCATGGCCTCGCAGCACCCTAAACACACACGCAATCACACACAAGGACGCTCAGTGCTAAATAAATGATGTGTGTTATTTTCACATGGCTGAGGTTCCTGTGCTGATTCACTGCAGTGTTAGTGAGCTGGTGTGCAGACCCACAGACACACTCAGCATGCACATGTCATTAAGCTGCACTGAAACATTTAACATGAAGCTTGGTGTTTTCCTGAACCAAAACCTCTTATGTTAAAAGCCAGTTAGAGCATTTTAGCACAGAGGGGGAGAAAGAGAAGGAGTGAAAGGGTGATTGTTCACATGAAGATTTTCATGATGCAGAACATCATGGGTGAAGCAAAGTTCAGCTTTGCAACGGCTGCAGCTTCAAGACATGACGAGTGGCTGCTGGATATTAGCGTTTTCTTTTAAATATTATTTAAAAAAACAAGATAGGATCGACCGAGTTACCTTTTATTAAGTTGAAATCACAACTTAAAAAAATGTTACAAATTGCAAATCAGAAAGGAGTGTGTTTAACTTCCTGCCATCATTCTTATCTGAAAGTTATTTAAATTGAGGTGACTAAAAGTTCCCTCACAAAGGTCATGTTTAACAGTCACAAAGGTAAAAAAAAAAATCCTGTCAAGTTTTCAAAATGGACCATAATTTTTGCTCTATGTCAGCCTGGAATATGTTCACATCATTTTTGTGTTTAACAACAGGAAGTGTTTTCATTCTGCAGCAGAAAACAGTTTCCAACACAAAGTTACAACTGCAGTTTCTGCATATTTTAGCGTTTTTTGCAAAAGAAAATAATAATAATAAATAAACCTATGCATTGTAAGTTGTACCTTTCCAGCTTTTCAGTTTCCTCATACAACTATATGTCACTCATTTTGATGAGATGTCAAGTAGACGCAAAATGGGAAACTATGATACGTGGAGCCAGTTCAGGAGGTGTTCACGTTGCTTTTTACTCATGATATCTTTGGAACTGAAGGGACCCAAAACATCTTGATTTTATTTCCCATCTTTCATTTTGGAACCGTTATTTCTGTGTCACGCTGAAACTCAGAAATGTCATAAATGACACAGTGATCCATTATTCATCATAATAATACTCCTTGCCAAAAATCCATACTCTCCACTAATTGTATGGCTGGATGGAGAGAGGCTGGCGCTCCTCATTGGCTGGCTCTGTACAATGCTCATGCTCTGTTTGCACCCCTGGATGATTGCTTGTACATTTAAGAATCTGACAGTGTGAACTAGAAAACACCACGGGCACGTAGCTCTTAGTCTCTGCTGCTATTTAGAAGGCTTCCTTTTTATCCTCTTCTGCTGTGAGATACTGTCATGACAGTGAAGAACCAATATTTGCCTGCAGGTTTCAGATAGTACAAGCTTGACATTTATAAAATATCAGTTGCTGAGAGGAAGCGAGGACGACACTCCATCTGCCTGTGTGTTGTTCTCACAATCAAATAAAGATGCGTTCGATGGGGAGACGGGTTTCATCTCTAAGGACTCCAGCGTTATCCCTCTCTGTGTACATTTGATCCCAATGCATTTGATGTTGTTTAAGACAAGACATCAGTCACAACTTAAACCAGGTAAACTGGAAAGCATCATTTAAGAGAAATCCATACATTTAAGAGAAATGCATACAAAAAACAATGAACTTCTCATCTTTTTGAAAGACACCCATTTAATTCCTGTGTAATCGAATGTAAATATTTGCATTGATATCAAGCTAAAACAAACACCCTTAGCTTAGCACAATGCAAATAAACTGGCTCGGTTGTGTCCAAATTCTGTTTAGCAGAACCTCTGAAGCCACAAAAAAAAACAAAAGATGTGTTGTGTGAGGGTATGAGCTGGCTTTTTGCCTGGTCAGGCAACCTGAAACACTTTTAAGGTTGACTTTATTTCTAACTCTGAGTCTTCATACTGAGTAAACCATCTGGATGGAGCCTCATGTTTTCACTACAGACACAAGAGCGCTAAGAGTACAACACTTTTATCTCACCTGGACTGTTTATTGTGACAAATTTAAGATCTTGCAATTGTTGTATAATAGATGCAAACCGAAATGATGTGTGCAGCAGAACGCCGGAGTTTGTTTGCGTGAGTTTGTGTTAATAGAATCCTGACTTGCAGACTGAGGCTGGTATCAATGCCCAAACAAAATGAACACTGCAGCACTGAACGCCTGCTCATTAATCATGTCAGTGAGGTCGCCTCCGTCCCTTTATCTACTCCCTCGCTCCACTTTTTACCCCAACACACACACTCAGAGACAAACTGCTGACGAGGGTAGGATATAACCAAGTCTGGAGACAACAGTCTCATGAGAGCAGCCCTCTAACCTGATTTCAACTTTTTTTTCTACCTTTATTTTGCATGCATACATAATGTGAGTGTGTTTGCTGCGTGCACCATCATGTTCATAGGTCTGAAGGTCATTTCCCACGATGCCCTGCAGCTCGAGTGTCCTCTGTGATGTCGTCGTCACTCTGGGCGACAATGGGAAATAAAGAGGCGGGGCTTTCCTTCCTGACCAAATCTCCAATACAATGGAGAAGCACTCTGTTTTGGGTAGAACAGGAAAAGCTCTCGCTTGGGTTCAAACTGTGTGTGTGTGTGTATGTGTGTGTAAAATATGTGTGGAAGTGTTTCCATGCCTTTTCATGAACTTCATTCTCTTCAGTCATGTTTGGAGGGGGAGTCATGCGCACAAAAGATGCAGAAGCAGGTTGACATGAGACAAGCTGGTGTCACAGTTGCAGCAGGAAGTGGAACTACAGAGCAGGTGGCCTCATGGATACACTGCAGATAATAGTCAGAAGCAGGGTTTAAATTTATGGCTTCATTAAGCACTGTGCTTCCTGTGCAAGCCTACTGAGCCAAAACAATAGACAGGCAATCACTGTTTGAGTGTTGCGTCATTAAAAGGGAGAAGAAAGATTCAAATAAATCACATACATTGAGTTCTTCAGCACCAAAACCAGAGGAATAAACCCAATTTCTTCAGACTTAAGCTGATAAATTCTGTGTAGCGAGCTATAAAATATTCTCGGATAAAGATAAGGGAACAAGTCCTTCTGCTTTTTTGTGCTTCCCCTAAAACCCACCAGCTACATCTCTCTAAATAAATGCGTGCAATGCGACGCACCAAACAGGGAAACGAATGATATTTATCAGAGCTCGATATGAACAGAGCGCAGTTTTTCTCTGAAGTCATTACAGTAACGAGAAACGGTTTCGTGCACCACCTCAGTGTCCTGAAGCAACACAACCGTTTCGCAGGCTGAAAGAAGACACCGATTACAAAAGGCTAACTGAGACCCAGTCAGGATCAGGGCAGTTCTCAAGTTCCTCCATCATCATGAGAATAAAAAGCCAGAAAAAATGAGCAGTCTGTTGTTCAGTTTTCAGCTTGTTTAACAGTCAAAATAAACACAGAAAATCACTAAACATTAAAAAAGGGGGGAAAAAAGTGTTCACAATGTCAAGATTCAAGGAAAGACTGATTCATCCATCTGAACAAGCCTCTCGCCTGCAGGCGGTTACAGAGAACCTGCATCCCCAAGTGCTCTCCGCCCCCTCACTTTACGTCCAATCAGAAAAACATGTTGGACTTGCTCTTCAACTGTCCTGATGTGTGAGTGTTTGTGTTTGTGCATTTGAGTGTGTGAGACTACTTGTTGTGAAATACTAAAATTAGGTCAGCTCAGAGAGGTCAGCCATCATTCAGCTTGGTGCAATGCCAAGAAACAAGAAACAAGATAAGATAAGCAAAGAAACAGGAAGGCCCGGAGTTTTCTGGTACAGTTCTGGTATTAAGGTCTTTGACGAGGTAATGGCATTAGCTGAGGTCCTTTCCTGGAATGTAGCTTTCACAGAGAAACATCCTGCATGTGTTTCCTCCTAACAGTAACCAGATATTCAGTTGCAGAGCAGAAACTGATTTTTCCAGCTTCACCACAGTTAACTGCTGACACATTTATACACATTTAAAATGTATTATAAAACTGAACATCTATTGATAATGTCAGACAGCGGAATAGTTTCCTTGGCCCACCGGCAACCCTGGATTAAGTGGTACAGAAAATGGATGGATATTATGTTTTCATCTGTATTTTTTCATTGTTATCAATTTATTTTAAATTAATTGTATTTCATTATATTTCTGTCTTTTTATTTATAGTATTTTTTCCGGATTTTCTTCCCTGTATTTTTGTTTGTGTATATAGCAGTAAATAAATGCAGGTGTTAAAGGTTAAAGGAGCAAAGACAGAGGAATTCAGTTTCATTACCTTCTAAATGATTCAACCCTCTCTTTAAAGCATCAAACTGTTTTTCAGTAACAGGGTGCCAACATCATTATTAAATATGATTATTATTATGCAACTAATTTAACTAAATCAATGTAAATGCACTTAGTTTTTCATGAGGATTTTTTTCTTTTTTTGTTGTTTTATTACTATTGCAAGTAAGCGTTACTGTAGTGACTGCAAAACAAGTATTATTAAAGATCAAATACATTTCTCTGTAAATAACACAAAACATAACAATATTTGGTTCATATTATCACATAACAACCATTGTAAAACATTGCCACATTAAATAAAATCAGGTCAGGTTTGCTTTTATTACTCTGCGCCCCTTTAACTGTTTTCCTTTATGCACCACTGCCAGACAGCAGCAATACTTTGCCAACGCTTTGCTCCCTTAGGCAAAGTTCAGGAAATGTCTGATTGAGCTAACGTGAATTGAGCAGAAAATTATCCGAGAAAGTCACAGTGAGTCAGTAATGATGATGCCCTCTGACTCATGCTAAGTTTTTCGGTTCCCACCTTTCTATTAATAATCACAGGTATTTAACTTAGCCATGCATATATTTTGTGCGGCATGTCCTTTTCTTTATTTCTTGTCATTTTATTCACACAGTTATTGACTGCAACTCATGTGATTGATCATAGTTAGAATCTCACTCAACATTACTATTACCAGTAATATAAAAAGTACATTTTAGAGAAGCTTTTGTTTTGAATTTTTTAATTTGGACACTGTGCAACACCCTCCGGCTGTTGCTTTGCTCAATGATTGCTTAGTTTAATTATTGTCTGATGTCACTGTTTAAATGTTAGTGTTGTTTTTATGCTTTTATATGTAAGGTGACTTTGGATAAAAGGCGCCAGCAAACAAAATTTATTATTATTGCTATTATTTTTCATCACATGCCTGCAATCTGCAAAATAAACCTGAATTTGGGTCTATTACTGAAACATCATTGTAATGGAAGTTATTTTACAGAATGTAATATTTACATGCAAACACAACAAATTGCAAAACTTTGCTGTTTCCGGGTTGCCTTTAGGCAGAAACGTCACTTTGTTAAAGTTAGACATTATTCTTACAATGCAACCGTACCCATCATGGACACCACCTCAGCCATTCACATGCAATTGTTTCTAACCCACAAGAGATGGCATTTTCTTTGAGTGTATCATAGTTTGCATCTTTATGCTCATACATTTTGGAGATGAGGACAGCTTTGTACTTCATTTGTGCACAGAGTGATTAAATCTATTCTAAAGAGTCTGTCCTGAACCTTGTGTCTGTGTACTCCACCCTGCAGCCACCCAGGAGTATTTTAAGTAAGAACCTGTTATTGTCTTGTGCACACCTGAGCAGCCAGTCTGAAAACCGTCCACACCAGATTCTGCTGCAATGTCAGAACTTCACGTGTAAAAATATCTCTTGCTAATACAAAAGGGTGAGTCAGGGAAGACACAACACGAGTGATTTACGCTGCCTTCAGACGCTCCCTGCTGCAAAATCACCACTCGTAAATCCAAACGACTGTAAGGTTTGAACTAAAGTGCAGCTTTGCAAAGGAGAAGAAAGCATCCAGGACTAAAGGGATCACATCCTCCCTTTGCCTGAGGAAACACTGTACAACAAAAACTCTGGAGAGCTCCTGTGTCATTACGTAATCAGCTCTGAAGATCATTCATGTGTGAGGACAGTGTGTGTCTGGGTGGAGAGCAGGAAAACACACACTCATTCATGCAGCAGCGTAATGATATTGACATGGACAGTTCCAGCTTTCATTGCACATATCAGCAGTGTTGACCTTCCAAACAAAGACAGCCGATCTCTCCCAAGCCTCTAATTTACCTTCAAGTCAGAGCAAACACATTTAAATCCTTCCCCTCTTTCTCCTCTCGCTGTGGGGGAATATTTTCTCTAAGCTAAATCAGCATCTCTTCTCCTGCCCTACCGACATAATGACTTTCCCCTCAGCCACCACTCTCTGTCAGGACCGGCTCCGTCCAATGTGTAAGCCAGCAGGGGTGGTCGCTCTCATCTAATAAACTCCTGTCACACAGATTAGAGCCCACCGGTGATAGCCCAACCCCCTGGATCGGGTCTAACCAACCGCCTGCCTGATTCAACCCAAAGGGAGAGACAGAGCGAGGTGAGAGGGAAAGAGGCAAGGCAGGCGAGGAGGAAAAAAACTCGTCATCTCTCCTCCTCGTCGGTTTATAAGACTTGACATCTCGTCTTGACTCCTTGCCCTCCCTCTCTCATCTTGCTCCTCTATTAACATCCACTTTCGTTTTCTTCCACTGATGAGGAAATATCCTTTTAGCCTGTATTTCTTCTGAACCCTGTCCATGGGGGCAGCCATCATCCTCCTGATTTATTCCAAATTCCACTGAAAATAGAGATAATCTTTTAATTTAATTTTTTCTTTGATCTTCTGATTTCCGTTTACATGTTCCCTTCTGCAGGAGCCCACTTCAATCCTCACTCATGTTCAATCATGGTGCCTTTTTACTTCAACCCTTTTATAGCATATTCACTCTCCTAATGGCATGTTTTCCTATCTCAATCTTTTATAAGTGTCCCCCCAGCCCCCATTTCAGCTTTACTGTGCCGCCTTCTTCCCATGTTCATGTTATTGTACCTTAACCGGAGCACAGGAACATGTATAAGAGCAGCTGTACTGGTGTTACTGAAGCCATTTATTTCTGATAGTTTTATAATTTGAATATAGGTACCCAAAACACTTTTTTGTACTTTTTCATTTAAATGTTTATATACCCCTGAAACTTCCCAAAAACATATAAAACAAATAAAAGATTTGAGTATTTTTTGGTGGAACTCCAAGAAATATGCCATCAGTATCTATGATGGACAATTGAATTAAACCAATGAGACAAAAGTTTGATTTCATATGTCTACTTTCATTTTAAAGGGATAAACCTTTTGCTGTGTTCAATTTCCAGAGGGAGATTTCTGATTTGGAAAGGCAGAGCATCCCCGATAACACTGACATCTAAATCACTTAAAGCATGGTGTAATAGACAGAGATGTACAGTAGACCTGTCCAGCTTCCCTCTGTGTGGATATTTTTTTGTCATCAGGAGGGATTTTCCAACTGTGGTTAACTAACCTGGTCACCTCAATGGTTTCCAGCTTTTTGTTCCAGGTTTGCACAATGTGTAAGTAAATGGATAAGTTAAAACAAACTCTTTCTTTATGATATTCAAGTCCCACTTGCACAGAATGTTAACTTACCGATAATCATGATTCAAGATTACACCAAGTTACATTTAAAAAACATCAAAAAAAGACTGGGTTTTTGTGAAAAGATGAGTTTTTTGATCAACAGTAACAAAATAAGAAGGAACCATGTTAATCCTCTGAATCCCCTGTCCCTGTAATCGCTGCAAGGCCTACAATCCTCTTCACACTAAAAATTCCTGTTTGCCACCCAAACAATCATCAGCCAGGTCAGATTTTTTTTGTATTATCGTACATCTTCACATTTCATAATAAACACGCACAGGAGAGCAAACATGACCTCGGAGGAAAACAACATTCCAGTTAAGCTGCACCGCCCCGTCTTTTTGCATTTGTTTACACATTTCAACACATGAGCGTATGCAAACATGTGGTTGCACCTGTATGCCGGCCTACACCTGAGGGTGGAGCTTCCATGGTCCCTCCTACCAGCAAGGTGATAAACAGCAAGGGAGAGGCTGCACTTAAACATGAAAAACAAGATAGAGAAATGGAACTATACCTGTATGTAAACTATGCATGTCAGTGTGTGTGTGTGTGCATAAACTATGCATAAACATGAATATTCAATGTCTGTGTACGGCCAGGCTGCTCCAAGCAAAGTAAGATTAATGACCCCAGGCTTGTTCCTTGGAAATACTAAGATCCCTATGTGTGTGTGTGTGTGTGTTTGCTCTAACAAGGAAGGCTTTGTCCATGGAGTGGCCTTTAGCTAAAAGTTAACCTTCTAATCCACTTCTGTATGATCTTAAACAACAGGCAGAATTATCACATATGGTGCATTTATAAGTTGTGCCTACATGTTGGCATGACAACGTGTGTCAGAAACAAGCGTCAGTTCAATGTTCAGTCAGTTCAGTCTAAAATAAAGTCTTCATCCTGACAGTTCTGCGTCGACAATGTTGCTTTCATAACATTGGCGGCTATCTTTATTGGAGGCTAATGCGGCTGCTTCATCAGGACGAAGTTGGAAAGGAGCCATCCACACTATCACACTCATATAAGCAGGCTCAGAGATAAAAACATGATCTAATAAAAACATAAAAGAGTGTTCACAGGAAAAATGATTCTTGATCCAAAACAAAACACATTTAACAGTTAGATCCATTTTAACCATCCATTAGTAAGACTTCTCACATGTTGGCAACAAGTAGAAATTCACAAAAATAACAGTAACTTAAAGGACAAAGTATAAATAATTAGCTAGTTTTCTGTTCTCTCTGTGGTCCTTTATGCTCCACGTGTCCAAACTGTTGTTTTGGGCTCATACTGAATTCACACTCACAATGTCTGACACTTTAAACCACAATCACGCTTCTGCTGAGATGTTGTAACACTTTAAGTTATCTATCACACTCATTTTTGGATGACAATGAAAAAACAAATCTTTTTACTTAGAAAACAGAGCCTTTGCATACAAAGTTGCACAGCTTCAGTAAAAGTAAAGGCTGAAGTTGCATTAAAGTTGGAGTACTGAGCTACATTTTAGCAGCAAGTTAGCTTTATCTCAGTTAATGCATGTAATTTCATGGGCTATATTGCCTGTTGTCATTTCATAACAGCACCCGCTTGGCCTCCTGCAGAATCTTCTAAAGCATCTCTGAGGGCATCTCTAATGGAGGCATATAAATGACATGCAAACCGCCAGAGCACACGACTGATGCAAACAAGCCTGGCTGTCTAAACCAAGCACGTCCATGGATACAAAAGTAAGACCGATACAGAAGACTGCACAGCCAACAGCATCATTTTACTTCCTGGCAAAGTTAATAAAGAAAACTCTTTACCCAAATCTTAAAGCTGATAAAACCATTGACCTGAAAACAGTTAAATGTGTTTTAAAGTTCACCCCATGAGTGTAGACTTTACAGCTACTAATATATCTTTTTCATTTCAAAGTCAACCTTCAGCTGGCATTTCAGCCTCATGTCTGTTCCCACTATAAACAGTGTTTTAAGGGACATCTATGGCCGGTGCCATGCCCCTAACTAATCGAGTAAAGCCAGCACCTCACCTTCAACTCTAGTCACCTCCATCGCCGTTTTTCTTTTTATGAGTTCTCTGATTAAAGAAAGCTGGCAAATTACTGATGAGCTGTTGATGCATTGTACAACCAGCCATGCGATAAATATGCGCATACAGAAGGAAGAAAATGAATATAAAAACTGTTAAGTGACAAAGAAATTAAAAAGTTTGCAAGATAAACACAAATAAAAGTAATCTCTTCATCAAAAGATCGCTTGTATTTGCAATTTTCACTTGATTATCCTTGAAAATCTCATTCTATCTTATAAAGGAATGTAGTTAATCTTGGCATCTTTTGTTACTAAAAGAGTATTTTTTGAGAATCCAGACTGGTTTGAATCAAGAATTGATACAGAATCAAATCGTCACGCCAAGAATCAGATTGTAATTTAATCGTGAGTTGATGTCAGATCTTGATCTTGTCTGTCCTCTACAGTCATAAATGTCTTCTATCTGTTTAAGTCGTAAGAAGTTTTGAAGCTTTGCCGTCTCACACAGCGTACGGTCTATAATATGACTCATATCTGCAGAGATCTGTTTACACAGGCAGGAGCGTAGCAGCTTCCTGGGATCTGGAAGTCACCCGTTAATATCGTTAATCATTCATTCACTGAAATAGTCAGAAGCAAACCTCGGAAGTGACTGCATGTGTGCTCACAAACACACACCGCTTTTAGGAAGACACATCAGCTCTGAGCTTCATTAAGTACCCACCTCTCAATCAACACACACACACAAACACGCAAGATTGGAAAAACCCATTATCAGCGTAATTCTCATTATAAGTTAAAGCTCATTGTTACTGTCACTCCCCTTAAGTCCCGATTAAGACACAGTTTGGCTTCACACATATGTTTGGGTGGGATAAGTCCAGCTCTCCTCTCAGTGACTCTGACTTGCTCTTTTACTGATATTCCCCATTATTGCCACAGCCAGGCTTTGCACAATGACACACAATCAGCCACAGTAAAAGCCTGCTCTCCATTCAGATCTCCATTAACTTAGCAGCTGAAGGCTTTCATTTGCTAAATTCTTCTATAAGCACCATCATAGGTCTGTGTGAGTGTGGAGAAAACACTTGCTGTAAGACAAACCAGGAGTTCCCAGAATTTCTGTCTAGCAAAAAGTTACCAGGAAGTTTGAGTTATTAAACCTGTTTGCTAACACTTTCAAGAGAGTTTAAGTTCATAAAAGCTGGAAGATTGACGTTACATCCAAACAAATTCAGGATTTATAAAGAATTGGTGCAGTGAAAAGCAATCCAAGATCATTTAATCAACCTTTAGTCA
>JAVQJG010151832.1:0-26983 GCA_036024015.1 Craterocephalus amniculus
AATATTTCAGTTGATTTGTAATGAATACACAATGTATGACATTTCATGTTTTTTATTTGCATTACAGGAAATAAAGAACTTTATCACAATATTCTAATTTTCTGAGACAGACCTGTATATGTATCTTGTTGTGTATAATTATCTTTGCATCTTGGCCAGGACACCCTTGCAAAGGACATTTTGAATCTCAAAAGTTCTATTTTCCTCATTAAACATAGGTTTAGTAAACAAGATTAAACAACAATGTGATTGTAACAATCAAACAAAACAAACTGAAATGAGCATTTTAAAAAATTTGAGATGATAATTACATTCCTTTTGAAACACATTTTGGAGTTTCAATAAACAGTCTGAATGTCTGACATTTAATACTAAATGATCCTTCTCCTATCCCATATGCTACATTTACGATATGGATGTTCATGCTGCATGCTTTATGTCAATGAAAACCTTTGATGAATAAGATATTGAAGCTGCTAAAAAAAAGTGACAGAATCATACAAAATGCATGGAGGTCAAAGGGATGGCTAGGATTTGCAGTTGCTGACTTAATTCAACAACACTTAGAGCCCAAGGTTTTCAATTTTTAATGTTATATACCACAGAGAGAGACATCCTGGGAAGCTGTTGAGATTTCTATCTGTGCCTCAAGAATGTGAAGATAAGGTGAATAGAATTCCATTTCAGCTGTTCACACATAAAAATGTCATCTCGAAACAATGTGCTGATGATTCTAGTAAATCGCCAGAACACACTAAGAGCAGTTTTTTAATGGAACAGGCAAAGAAATACTTCTGACAAGTTTTGATAACTTATGATTTAGAAAGGATTTTAAGGGGTATGCCATGAACACAACTCCCCATCCCTATAGAACATGAATACTTCATCTCAGAACCTCAACTAAGCCACACCTTGGCTTTTCACAACACATCTAGTTGAAGATTATACAATAAGAAAGTGAAACTAGTTAATTGTGAATGTGGTGAGAAATATTTGTAGCTTATTTTCAGAAATAAGCAGCATGTTTTTGTTTTATTGTTTTTTTATGTACAGTTTGGTCAATAGAGAAGTATATTCAGTGATCCAGCCAAACCTTAACAAGTTATGAATTAATTATACATCATGAGACAGTCATTAGGTAGATGATTCTTTAGCCTCTACGTTTTTCATAAACTTCAACCACAAGCATCTTCAAATACAATAAAGCCCTTGACAGTACAAGGTCCTGAAAAGCCTGAGTTAATCTAGTTAACAATACCAGAATTCAGAAATGCACCAAGTGATCTTAGTCTAATGTAAGACTGAAGAAACTAGACCATAGCTTCTTGTTGATACTAATCCTAATATCAACACTCTAGCCATTCATTTTCTAGGATTTCTATTCTAGGTGGCAAGGGGCACCCTGGATTACAAAGCTGAAACAGAGACAAATGAGGAACAAATCGATATTCACTGACACACAAAGGTCATTTTAGAATCAATATGTATGTTTTTGGACTTTAGGAAGATGCAGGAGTTCTGCTAATCAGCACTGCCAATCGAACAGTAAATTACAGCCTCATTATGATGAATCAGTGGACAGAGATGTTTTCCAACCTGGTGTGAGAAATCTAAACTGGAGGTTGACCAGATTTATTGCAACACAAAGTGCAACATTTTACATCCATAGGTTTAATAGTATTTGGTTTCTTAACGGTGTAGACATGATAGGCCTTTAAACAGTCGAGCTATTTGTACTTTAAGGACAAATGTACCCAAATCCTGTATATGGTGCTAAGGGCTATGAGGTTAACCAGAGTTTGTATTCATTCAGATTCAAACTGCTGACACATACCTGATCCTTTCATTGACATCAGAGGCAAATAAGCACGGTCAATGCTCTTACAAAGCCTGCTACCATGAAAGGATGCGCAAATAATATGCCAAGTCATAGCCCATTATATTATATTACACTTCACATTTCTATACTTGTAATTTCATGTTATGTGAATAACTTCTCAGCTAATCTAAAGTCTAAACTTGACCTTTTTACATGTTTGTGCACAACAGCCACATTTACATACATTCAATTTTGTATTGAAAGTGTAATCAAAATTAAAAGATGTGAAGACCCCAACTAAATGGAAGAAGAAAGCAGGGGAGAAAAGAAGGCAAAAAAAAGGAACGGCATAGAAAACAAGAATGAGCAGGTGTGCAGGGCAGGTGGGTATTTATTGACATTTTGAAAGGGGGATGTTTAGAGGTGTGGTCCTCCCCCTGAATTATAGCTTTTTAAAAAAAACACCAAAACTATTTACCTAAAAAAAAATAAAACCTTTTTAAAAGCACCCAGATAGTGTTTCCCAGTGAGAATAACGAGTCAGTAATAACTGACTTTTCCAAACCTGCTATTTTTTGCTGATTGGTTCAAATCTCTCAGCTTTAGACACAAAGTTTAGCTTGGAGTCTGACAAGAACAGTTTTCTCCTGACATTGTCAAGCTTAGAGAAATCCAGATGCCTTTTGGTAATTCTAGCAAGGAAATGAATAAAATATACAGGACATAGATGGGGCAAGATATCTGAATTCACAAACTGAAACGTTTCCTTTAATTAAAACTGAACCCATCTCTGCTCTGTTTCAAACTGCTCCAGTCAATACATTGTAAATGCACACATCAGATATGAGTGAGCTGGCATTTATCTTACTTAAAAACCTTAACAATGCAATCTTTAAGTGCCCACCATCTGATATAAACCCTTTTAAGGACATATCTGAAGCTGGTAAATGTGATGGAGCCTGTGGGGCCATTAAGACTAAAACAACACAACCATACACACAGTTAATTCAGCACTGAGACTGATGCAGACTCTAAGGATGAATACATTAGATCATGTTGAAAGTATAAAATTGTAGTTTTCATTATAGTCCAACCAATCATTTATTTGAAAAAATGTTTCAAAAACAGCTACAAACAAAAAAAGCACAAACAAAAACAGCTACAACAGTTACTGGAATGAAGACTTACAAAATAAATTAAACTTAAAAATGCGTATAAAAGTCTACCATCTGCTTAATTGGAATTCCCAGTTCTTTATTAAAATGTGTTCAGCATTTCTTGTGAGTGTGTGTAAAACAGTTTTGAAGGGAAGGGTACATTATCCTCCTCTGTCTAAACATCATGTGCAGAGTCTGAACACCTGTTTCTGCAGACGGTTGCAGTGCTCCTCAACAAAAACTCTTGTTCGTTTTGTTCTTCAGAGTTTTACCCCAATCAATTGATAATTATACCGTAGCACATACATTTTGCATTTATAGAGTAAAGAATAATGTCCATTTTCATCCCTAAGTGGATTACATATTGCAGGAATATAGCCTACTTGATCAGACTTGTAAACATGCGTTTTAAACGCAGCACAACAGTGAATGTTGGAGTTGTTGGCTTCCATACAAGTATAGTATTGCAGCCTGGCATTTGCCTCTTCTGACTAAAATAGTCGGCTATGTGGATTGAGTGGCGTATGTTGTAGAACCAGGACTGCTTGTAAAACCAAATGCAGTCACTTCATTAGCTAAGTCAAATCATCACTGAGTGTTCGGCTGATTAAGTCTGATTTCTTTGCTGCGGAGCATGATGTGATGAATGAGGCTGGTAAGCCTTGGATGAAGATGAAAACATAATTTCGACACTTTTTGTCTCCTTCCAATGAGTACTTTAGCTTCAGAGGTGAGTTACAGTAAAAAGCCCTGGTGCAAATCCATGAGGTTAAGGCCTTTATTAAGAAAATGTGATTTAATCACAATACATCAAACGAATGTGTACTTTCCACACCTGCTCTGTTAAAAAGAGAATTTGTTTGAATTGCCTTTGGGCGTTGATTTTCCCCTTAATTTGAAAGCTTTCAGTGAGTGCACCGCTTGTTTGCAGAAGTCTCTGTCAGTGCATTTCAGTAATAATGACAGAGTGGGAGGGCCACTCGGAGCAACTAATAAGGACCGATCGAGCAGGCGATCCCAGTGTGACTTTTATTTCCAAGTCCCGGAATCCAGAGCCGGACTGATCGTTATCACGCATGGATTATGTCTTTTTCGCTTCTTTTTATTTGTTTCTGCCTTAAAGGAAACTTTATCAGCAACTGTAAGTACCTCCAGTTCATATAAATTGCTCGACATAAAAGATATTTGAACGTAGAGAACAGCGTGTTAATTTATCGAAACTGTTACTATAGCGGACACATTTTGCGCCTTTCATCGGTTGGCTTCAAAGTTATTTATTTTAATCCCGTTAAACTTGTCTGCTCCGGGACACACGCCTCATGAAGGGCTTATTTCTGATTTATGAACGCTCTGCAGCGATAAACATGTTCGGTGTTGTTGCAAATTGCTTTTTTTTTTTTTTTTGCCGGACTGAGATACACGGACCTGTATGTCCCGAAATGATTTTAATATATATATATATATGCACTCAGCCAATCAGAGGTCGCGCGGGGAAACACGCGTCTTTGATTATTGCAAAGTGTTGTGCTGACTTATTTCCATTGACCGAAAGTGGCTGTGGGAATGATGGAGAGAAACTTAAGTGCCTGAGCTTTGTGCTCGCTCTTTCCTCAAGCTGTGACACAATGGCTGCACTGCCACTGTGCCAATTTAGTTTTGAAATCGATGCAGGTTGACAGCAGATGGTCCATCAGCACAGCTATAAGTGCACAAGGTAAAAAAGAAGAAGAAAAAAGGTGTTAGTTTAAAGTGACGATCATGCAGGTTGTTGAGCCGCATGTATTGCGGGCGTTTGCGTTTATAAAATGATTAACATTACACTTTCGTCACACAGACATGCCCCTGGTGTTTCATTTTGTCTGCCACCCATGCTTGGTTGTAGTTACCTCATCTCCAAGCGCCATAGTAGCCTACTGTAGGCCTGCATACTTAGACTTTATGAGCCAGTTGGAGATGGCTTGCTGTGTGGATGGAAACTCATTCTATAGGAAAAATCATTTAGATGGGACAGTGGTGGTTGAAGTAGGAAAGTTGTTAGTGCAGTAATAAAAAATGCTTTTGGTCATTCTTTGTGAGACTGTGCATATAAAAAAAACTTAATGTGTTGTGGCTTTGTTTGGGTATGTGGAGGTCAAGTTCAGTGTTCAGCTGTGTGTTCAGCCGTTTTGTGTCCAGATACAGATAAGTACACCAAGAAGGAAGGATTATAGCCCTGTATTTACATTGGGATTATAGCTGCTTTGTCTCTAATGAGCTGTTGAAAACAGCTTATTCCTGTTGAATTATGCTGTGAAAGTATATTTCAGAGGAAATGAATACACTGAAATCACACATGTTGAAGCACACTAATATTCTGTGTGGCTGTGCACATCTTTACTGGGCTTTTCTTTTTGCCTGAGGCTTTTGAAAGTTTCTTTTTTTAAGCCCATTAAATATGTTTTTTCTCAGAGTTGGGGTTATCCCTGTTATAACGGCATTACAGCAGTTGTATAGCAATTTAAAAGTTTCTCTGAGTGCATAATGAAAACTGTGCATATCAACTAGATTTACGTCATTAACTGTACTTTGGAACAGACTCTTACAATCCAGGATGACTTTAGATGTGTGTTCCCTCTGCTATGGCATGAGAGTAATGCTGAAGATTTTGTTTGGCAGCATGGTCAAATGGTTCAAGAGACTGCCTTGTAACTGGAGGTTCCCAGGTTTGTTCCTAGCGAATGACATCCTTGACTCGGACCCTGCAGACAGCTTAGAGATCAAAACACACCACATTGCTAATAGAGAAAGATCAAGGCTTTGGCGCTGTAATTAAAGCCAGAGAAAATAGCATTCAAGGAGCTAACCTCTCATTTTGTTACCTGTCAGTCATTTAAAACTGATTAATGTATTTGGAATATGAATTAAAAATGCAACCTTTGTAAACTAGTTGATAACCAAACCTTTAACGTAAATGGCTGAGGGCTAATGGTTTTGCAGCATACTGTTGATACATTAATCATAGTGTGGGAGATGCTAATGAGGCCCTAAGAAACAAAGACGTGCAGGTATTCTCACTCTTTGCAGTTTTACAAACCTGTGTTTGTGCTTCAAGTTGGGTGCAGTTTTGTTTTATCAGGGTATTTTAATTTAGAATAAGGAAAATTGTTGCTTTCATCAAAAACATTTTAAGCCTTCACAAGTGGAACCACCTACATTACTTTCTGGCTGGATGAGACTAATTAAGGTCAGTGACTGCTGCACCCAAGTAATGGGCTTTTTTGCCCATTGTTTGCTTGTATCTGCTGCTTGTTCAAATTCTTATCACAAACCAATTAAAGAGACCCATACGATTCATTTTTCTAAAAGCTGAATATATATATAAAAAATTTAAGATGCTCTTTCTTTATTAAAAGTAATTTGTTGGAAATCTGGAACGATATGGAGAAAATGATGAAGATATGAAATGTAAAAATTCAAGGCAGCTTCTACATAGTCCAGTGCCAATAAGTGGGAATTGTTAAGATGTGTAAATATCAGCGTATGTGCAACTGGTGAAGGGTAAGTGAAGACGGCACATTGCACGAATGAAAAAAGTTTCAGAATCATGTAAATACAACTTCAGAATGGGTATAACAATCCCAGTGAACTGATGCTGCTAAAGCTCTAATACTTTATCAAGTCATAGTACAGTATATGAACGCTATCTCTTTAAAGGTCAACTCTGATAAAGTGAAGCCAAACAAAATGTTTAGAATGCTTTAGTGCAGACAGTTCAGGTGAGGTCCAAAATTAGCATTTTTTAAGAATTAGGTACATTTTTACAAGGACTCTATTTTGGAGGCTGTGCCTGATGGACATTGATTTCAGTGCACTTTTAGTCTCCCCTGGTTGCCTTTCACACACATATGACTTTATCCATCTTTTCATACTGTCTGCACTGTAAGGGGTATCAATTGCAACGTGGTGTCCACAGACAATTACTGTATTAGTTATGTATTAGCTTAACATGTTTAGGCAGCAATTTTGTCATGATTAAGCATGTCTTTCATTCATCGTTTAAATCTTAACCAATTGGTGTTTGAAATCAAAACATTTGTGTTTGCTTTCAGCTTTTCAGGTGGGCTAATATCCTGCATCGGAGCCATGATTTCTTACTTGCTGAGATGGTCTGTGTTCATTTGGACTGTGAATTTAGTTCCTTGCAGTTTGGGAATGGCAGTGAACGAACGAACAGGTATGTGTGTCTGCTGGAACACATTACACAAGTGAGGAAAGAGACAAAAGAAAATGAGACAGATTCTGACCCACTGGGGTCAACATGAAGCAGAAAAAGTTTCAGTTATGACTGTAATTGTCTCCCTTGAAGACAAAAAAAAGGCAGATAACCAGACCAGGTGTTAAAACTTTTATTATCAGAAGTTCTTGTTCGTCTTCAAATAGTCATATGTTAAATATCTGAATAGCAGCCATGTATTTTTCAGTCCTTTTTTAAAGTTTAAACAAAAGACGAAGAGTTTTACTGGTTGAAAACACGCAGTAATGGAACATGTGGACTTGTACCAATAGTTTCTTGGTGGCTCTCTCCTAGATGGCTCATGTCCCCCTTTGAGTGTGGAGGAACACCTGTTTTCGGATGTTTTAGATCGTCCACTGGCAATCACAGGTATGTTCTGGATGTGAAAATGGCTTTGGAGTGTATTATGTCAACATTAGCCTATGCAGTCACACGCTGTGCTTCTCTTCACAGGATTTGATCTGACAGAAAAGTTTCTTCTCCGGAAGGGAACAGTCATGGAAGAGTTGCCATCATTTCGATTGGGAAGCAGCCCACTAATTAAGGCAACAAAGTAAGCTGCATGCACATATATTCTTGTGCGTGTTCTTTTTATAACAACATGTGAGGTCTGTGCTGTTTTTTTTTTCTCTGACAGCTTCAATGTTTTAGCCCCACTCAAAAATTGTAAAAGAGGCTGAAAACTAGTAGATTTTTGATGTGCTTCACACCTTTGAGGATTCATATTTCGACCGTTTCAGGTCTTAACTTAGCTTTTAATTGACCTTCTTAATCATTAAGTTATTCAGCTATCAATATTATTCTTTTATCTATTCAGTCATTTTAATTCCTTCATTTAGCAATTTTGTCTATTTTCATCACTTATCATTTTTATCCAGGTCCTAAAATTGACCTTTTAAAATAGTTTGATTGATTGATTGATACTAACTGATTATTAAATGTCCATAATTCTAAAAGGTTTATTATGATTACTATGTATCATTAAGATAATATACATATACTTATAAGCATATAAACTAATCATGTGTCAAAACTTTACAAAATACAGGTAAATCACAAAAGCTGGGAGTTCCCATTAGTGTAAAATAAGTGTCATTTACCGTTATCAACTCATTCCTGTTTAGGTTTACTTATGTTAAGAGGGGCTGGTTCAAGATTTATTCATTTCAACTACGGATGACAAATGAGTATAATTGTCCTCCTATCACCAGGAGATGGCACTGCAGCGTTACAATGTATTGCCTGACTGAAAAGGAGGAAAAAATTGTAGACGTTCATAATTAAATGTTTAATTGGACGGCCTCAAGCTTTAATGTGTGCATTTACAAATGGTTCTGGGTAGAATTACACTCTGGGCTCAAGTCCTCCATAGCTCATCCCGTAGATTCTCATTGTGGAGGCCGACAACGTTTGTGAAAACGTTCTCGTGAACCCTTAACTACTATTTTTTTAAATTTGAGCCCTATAAATCCTCACATCTTGGAATATAAATATGCTATTTTAGAAGCGAGAGAGAGAAAAAATCAGAACAGCATATCTGCCCCATTGCTCATAAACTGGCAAGGATAGCTGCAGCTTTTAATCCATCACTCTTCTTACACTGATGCACCTGTCACATTGGAACAGGGCAAACCTAATATCGGACCACATATGCCATCTGGAAGTCCAATCTAAATGCAATTAATGAGTGATGCAGAGTTGTGTTTGCAGTTACTTCCATTGTTCATGTTTTAGATTCCACAATATGTCAGTGATTACTGATTATAATCATTCAAGGTTTTCATTAATTTTCTGTACTGTTTAATCCAATTCAGGGTCTCAGGAAAGCTGGAGCCTATCCCAGCAATGATCAGGTGAGAGGCTCACCTTGAAAGGTCACCAGTACTTCGAAGGACTAACACAGAGAGACAACCATTCACTCCTGGAGAGCATTTAGAAGGATCCATCATGCATGTTGTTGGACTGTGAGAAGAAGCTGCAGAAACCACACATAACCCACACTTGAGACTGCAGCGCTAACCACCACTTTTAGCAGGTTCAGCAATCTCATTACTTCTTTGTTTTGGTGATGTGAACCATTAATTTGACTTTTCTGAAACAGAGTAACACCACTGCATCTGTCTTCCACTTTGGTTGTTTAGGGAGAAGCTGCTCATTAAATCAGTTATAGTTATATAACTTGTCACCACTTGAAACATTCATTATTGCAGTATTTTGCCAGTGGGAAATGCTGCATATTTTCTTAGCCAAAAAAGTATAAATAGTTTTTTATTTACTCAAATTTTTTTCCTGCTATTGTGAAAAAGACCAAGATTTTTACTCAGAGCATCCAACAACATCAGAAAGTAGCCTACTCTTCATCTGAGAAAAGGTAGTCTCAACTCTGAGGCTCCATGTATGCAAGCTCTGCATACATGGAGCCTTGTGTGGGGCGGACATGATCTTTGACAAATTTCATATATTGAAAACAAATAGGCTCATTGTGTTATCATTTGTTAATTGATTTATTACGCTTCAAGATACTGATCGACATCTGGACTTTTATCAGACGGTCGTGTACTGAACCATAACTGCCACGAGATGGCAGTAGAGGCCGTTTCACCTGAAGCATGCTGTGGCGGACTTTATGATTGCAGATGGACTAATAGACTTTATGAATAGAATAGAATAGAATAGAATAGAATAGAATAGAATAGAATAGAATGTAGGCATAACAAGCTAAAATACAAAAAACACTTTTAAAACTTCTACATATCTATTACAATGATTTTAATACTGAATAAAATAGATAGAATACTTATTTTTTAGAGGGTTGTAAATACTCATGGTGTCCATAAGTCTTCTGGCGCAAATGGCTTACTATCTTGTGCACCCTAGTAATGATAATGAAATGATAACCTGACTTCACTCTCTATCACATCACCCTAAACCGCTCCAAATTTTTCCTGCAACTTCCTCCTCTCTGATTGGCCCGATCCCTGATTGGCCTGCGTTCTGATTGGCTGAAAGTTACAGACTGGGATAGTCCACAGACGCAGTTCTGTTTTCTTGCCTGCGGCAGAAATACAGACGGTGAACTGCTGCTGGAGGCAAATTTGGATGTAGTAGTCCGCTTTTTAATCCTAGAAATACTTGCTGGAATAGTTTGTCAGAGTGGGGAGGATGTAGATAAGCGCTTTCTTTCTTTCTGTTCCCGGTGCTCTTACTGCTCTCATTCGAGCGCTTTACATGCTGACTGTCATTCAGAAATACTACAGATACACTTGGAGCTTTCACGTGCTTGGTCGTGCTTGTTTATGATACAGTTTTTTTTCTGCTTTTACTCTAAAGATTTTTCGAGTAGTCGAGCAGCAGCCTTTATTCTGTACTCATTCATTTGAAGTTGGGGTTGTAGTAACAGATACGTTGCCTGTAAGTTGCTCGGGTTAAATTAATCGGAAAGATACTAAAATACTAAGCGCATTGGATCAAATGAGAGGAGCGTATTTTTCGGAGTAACGGCATGGTATACGTCCAAATGACCGGAGAGTAACATACCGAGGATTCTTTTCGCTACAACTGAGACACAGAGTAAGTCCATCTTTATTATAATGTTGTTAATGTATGTACTGAATGTACATGCTGTCATTTCCATTATGAAGTTCTGTTGTAACATGTCACGAAGTAATTACCACTTTTTACACAAAATCACTCAAAACAACCATTATAATATTTACATTACCAGTCAAAGTTGCATGATTTTATAATTTCTTTATCTTTTATTTTTATTTCAGTGCATTTCATTTAGCTAAATGTGTTTATTCTGAACTCAGAGGGCATTATAAGCTATTTGATTGCCATGAGTTGCCAAATGGGTGTTTTCTGTACTTTACAGCATTGAGGATGACAGACACTGATCAAAGATACAGCATGTGAGGTATTGAAATGAGATCTCATAAAGTTTGGAGAAGAATTTATGTGGCAGAAGTATTAAAACCACTGTAAGGAGAGACATGCGGACAGGTGGACAAAATAAATCTGCAGGGAAAAGTAGTTCTACTTCCAGAAAGATTTCAGACAGATTTATTTTCGCGTCTGCTCGATGATGAACGCCTCACTTTGTTCTGACCGCCACGGGCCGCATTTAGAAACCATGTAGAATGCAGTACCCTAAAATGAAGAGATTTGGATCAAACTTTTGGAAGAGAGCGGTTGCATCCTCTCACCAGCAGTGCTGTACCTTTGGAAACCTGATGTTTTAATTTAAACATCAAACATTTTTGCACTGTTACGTTAAAAAAAGCAAGAAAAGTTCTGATCAGTATTCCCTACAGTTTTTTTTTATTTGTTGCTGTCTGGAAGAGAAAGAAAACATGTAATCCAAAAACAATTGCTCAGCATCAACTCTCCTAATTTGCTTGTTCTTTCAGGTTAAAGCTGCTAAGCCTTATTCTTCCTTGTTAAAAGAAAATGGAGTTTCACTGGATCTTCCTTCTGCTGGAGATGGCCCTGATGACCACAGCTGCCAGAGGTGCGTAACAGAAGCAGTGATTTGAGCAGGCACAGGGTAAAACATATCAGCAAGCAAGATAAATCAGTGAAGCAGATGTCACAGTCCAGCAGTGATATCTCATAAATTTGTGCTGTAAAATAATTGATATTGCGTGGGTTTTTTTTTTGCTTTTGTCTTTGGGTAAACATTACTTCATGAATGAAATGGTCGGGTTATTTAGCTCTTGGCAGTCGTCCCACTCACCACAATGTTATACTGCTCTGCTGGCAGTAGAGTAAAATTTCAACTCCAAAAATTAAACGTTACATCCCCACAGGAAGGTCAGCCACCAGGGTCAGCTACATACCAGCATCCTTACTTTGCACCCCACTGTTTCTTTTTTTTATCTGTAAAACTAAACATAATAAAGAAAAACAGCAGCAGCTTCACAAGCGCTAGATAGATGAGAAACATCATCTGCCTGCAGGCTTCATGAGCAGACAGTTGTGGAGTTGGCGCCCGTTCCAGAGATCACACCGATGATGAGTTTTCAGAGGGAACAAAGCTGCATTCAGCGAGGCGAGGCAGAGCCAGTGTGCAGACACGGGGCAGAAAGTAAACACAAGGCCATAGACCGCAAAGAGATGAGATTAGATTAGCCTATTAGAGATGTTTGCCGTACAATGCCACAGCATTTCCTCCCCCTCACTGCCTGCAGTGTTACCCAAAGCAGGGCAGGCGGACGGGACAGGAGGCGAGAGTTAGGGAGAACAGAGGACAAAGATGGAAATATAGGAGGGAAAGAGAGAAAAGGGGAGGACTCGGGGAAACTCGTAGATGAAATGAAGAATGGATAGACAGAAGGCCAATAGGAAGAGGAGAATCCAAGAAGCAAGTGAGGGGAAAAATGGACAAGGGGAGGAAACAAATTACAGAAGGAGGTTTTAGATAAAGGGCAAGGGTGCATTAAGAGGACACACACCATACAATAAGATGTTATTATACCCAGCAGGAAGGCCAGCTCAGTCTTTCTTTTTACTGTATAAACTGAAGTTATCTAACAGATATAGATAAAGTTAATGTGGAATTAAGTTGTGCAAACTCTATTTTTGTTCCCCCCCAATGAAAGAAAAAGCAGTTTTTTTATTCCATTGTTGCATGCCCACTGTAACACCCACCGCAGACCTTGGGTTAGCTGAAACATATCTGTGCATGTTAGGGATGAAAGTGAGACTTTGAAAATGGCTGATTAGGAAGCAAGACACTGCGGCTTTTAAACAGATTTAAAGTCCTTCCCTTGGTTTGCAAAGATTTGTTAAATTTGCCTTTTAAATGGCAATGTGTGTCTCTGCTAATTATTATTAGATAAAAACTCAAATGTTTACACATGGTCAAGTAAAACCTCCAAGCAATTTCAACAAACCAACTTTCCTGCACATATGTCATTGTAAATATGGTGTTGTTTCCCACTGACTTTGCCTACTCATGCACAGTAGGACTAACCCAGCATCAGTGTATTAACCACAAAAATCCAAACCAATCATGGTGGTGGAGTAAAAAATATATATATATATTTTTTTTACTATTTTTTCCATTAAATTTACTGCAGTGCTCTGGAAACAGGATTTTCCATATCAATAAGAGCCTTGTTGGAACAGTGTGACCTTTAGCTGTACTGGAAGCTGCAGAAAGTCATGAATCTACTTTTACCTTTCTTCAGCCGCGGGGATAATGAAGTAACACCTGAAGAATAGAAACATTTCTATTTTCTGTAGCGTACTAAAGCCCTCTCCACCATAGTTTACAAACAGCTGGTTTGTATGTCCAATAGGAATATTTATACTAGACATTCAGTCCTGCAACAAATGACTATAGTATATATTATTGAATACTTGACAAAGATAACACTAATGATTAGAAAGCAACTTATTTTTACAGAGTTATCCACGATAATAGGTATACTGGACGTGTGTTACTCGGCGCAACTGTATTAACAGTGAGCAATTTGAAGTCAAATATCACCAAATATCACAGGACACAACGGGCCCTTTAAAACTGAAAACTTGGACTCGTGTGTTAGGGTTGTTTCCTTCAGGCAAGATACAGTTACAGTAAATGTAAGCTATTGTATAAATCCAGGAAATCCTTTCCAATAGTACTTTCATATCTGCCCTTAAATGACCACATGGCAAAAAAGTGAAGTGTAACAGAGAGCTTTTCTAAGTTTTATCCCATGTTACTTCTCCCTGTATTTCTGGAGTTGGTAGGAGCTCAGTATCGGATGGCAAAAGGCCGTTTACTGCTGACCGTCCATTGGCAAATGGAAGCAGAAACACTGAAATAGCCGAGGACTTTGCTGAAGGAGGAGATGTAGAAATAAATGACGAGATCAAAAGAACACCTGACCAGTGGATGAAAGATCCAAAGTTAAACAGATAACGATGGAGATGCAACGTTCATGCCTTTCTTACAGCGGATGTACAGTAGAGAGACATAAACGGTGCTCCTTAAACAGCGACGCTGTGTGAACCACTGTCTGAGCCTTTGTGTGCATGTGTGTGTGCGTAGAAGAGCATGAGACTGAGCAGCTGAGAGATTAGCAGTCTCTGTGTTAGCTGAGCAGCACCGAGCCTGATTGCAGGGGTCAAAAGCAGTGCATTCACATCTACCTGGAGCTCTGGACAGTGATTAAAGAATTTTAATTAAAGAATTAATGAATTCTTTGCTTGCACATACCCCTATCAGTCAGTACATGCTACGTTTCGTTGAGCACGGTTAAATCGACTAGAAAACATTGACTTATTTCTTGTTAGCCTGTAGTTAAATTTCCCTCTCTGTGATGTTGTAAATTCACCAGGAGACATTCTGATTTTAAAAAAGTTTTTCCGTTTCTCCGTTGCTGAGTGATTTACCAGTGCTGCATGAACAGTCAGACAGGGTAGAAAAGCCAAAGAGTAGCTAATGCTATCAGAGCAACTGGACTTCATTTCTTGTTTCTTGAAGACTTATGACCTTTCATCCAAAAGACTCACTCAGTTTTAACCATTCGGTTAGAAACCCCCAAAATATGAAACATCCTCAAAAACCAAGAGAAGCCCAGTTGACCTTTTCATGCTTTTAGGATCACCATGACCTGGATGAATGAAAATCTACAACATCAGTAGCGGAGGATACTTGAACGAGGCCATAAGCCCATAATGGCCTTTGTGATAAATCTGTATGATTGTCACATCACACTGAAAAAAGGACAAGAATTTGCATGCCCATCTATGTATCAGGTTTCAATCATAGATTGAGTTGATAAGAACGTGACTACTGCAAAGCAGCTTGACCGAAGGGAAACTGTTTGCATCCTTTCCAGCTGAAAACAAAAAGCAGATGTTAGTGGCCGTTGGTTGGCTGTATGAGCAGCATAAGGGGCGCTACAGTGGACAGGAGTAGTGTGGGTAGTTGTGTTAACTTCAACAAACTGCCTTCTGGCCGCAGCTTCATTTTGAAATTTTGCAGACTTCAAAGTGGTTTGGATTTTCTCTCTTATCTTCTGCAAGAAGGTAGAAAACAATATTATCTTTTTACAAAGGACACTACTAGCATGCACAATGTGGAAATTACGCATCGATCCAGGAACTTCCTGAACAAAGGTGAACCTAAATACCTCAGCATCTACAGCTACAGCTGCTCCAGTTGTCCTTCATCACTAAATCCAAATATTATATAGGTTTTATCATTATATTATATTATTATATTATATTGTAATAAATATTATCACAGGCTGCACCCAAAATGAATCAGACTAATTTGTGAATCTGATTTAATTGGACTTTGAATTGGATGAATTGGATTATAGTTGGATTGTATTGGACTGTATCCTCAAAGTGCCTTTGAATGACCTCTGTCATCTCAGATGTCCAGCACTTTGGTCAACATTTGTTGTTTTTAAACCTGCTTATAAATAAAGTTCACTTGACCGTCTGGCACCTTCAGATGCGTTAGCACTTAGAAATTAAACAGCATCCCAGAAATGTTAGAGCCAGTGTAAGAACGCAGAACAGATCCCATGCTTGTTTATTCCGTTTATGTATCTGCTCAGAAACATGAACACATAATGTGATGCATTCATGATGTACTGGAAGTGTATTTGTAGCGTATTTACATAAAACAGCTGTTAAATGTGGAGTCAAGGGACTGGATGATAGTAGATAATGTAATTATCCTGAGATTTTTATGTTTTTCTTACACTTGTTTTTTTAATTAAATGAAACGTCACATCTCATGAACGCTTATCTTCCTCTTCCACATGCTAAGAATATGATATTTTTACAGAATAGACCCAGAATCACCAGGAGGAGTCCATGTGTTGTGTGTACTGTACAGTGTCATGTTTTCCAGGTGGTTGTGCCGTACAGACCACCCATTATCTGGTCAAAAGATGAGAGGGTTCATGTGTTGTTAGGCTAAGTGTAAAAAGCCACAAACGCATTAAAAAGGCATCCCCGTTCCATGAAAGCTGCCAGAAACGCAACGTTGCAAATACTTGAAACAGACGTTGAAACAGGGAGAGAGAGCGTCTCATCATGGCAACAGACAATGACAGACAGAAAGCGCTGAATGTAAACAACCCCATACACAGATACTGGAAACATATACAAATAGAAGACACTACCCATAAATATAACTCGACGCATGGAAGCACACACACACACACACACACACACACATCTAACAACCCATTGTCCTGGTCTCTCTTTACTTGGGAATATAATTAGCGCGCTAACGCTAACAATAATACGTAGGGGAGAATTGTGGCTATGAATAGAGACATAAGAAAAGCTAACAAGGGTGATCAAGGAAACAAAAGCAGGACAAAAACGGTGGAAGACAACAGACGGTGGGCTGCATCTGACTGTAACATCATCTATTTATTGATTTTCAGCCAAGCTGGTGTGAAAAATCACATCAAACTGAAGAATTATCGTCATAGCTTAGAATTTGGAGTTAGGGTGTTGTAAATATCATTGTAAATTCAACACTTCGGGGCTTAAGATTGATATTGTGAATATATTTCAATACAATTCATAACTCAAAGTTTCCTTATTAAATAGTGCAAGTAAAGAGAAAAGGATTGCCTTGGTGATTATTTGGAGGTGTGGATGGGACGCAGCGCTTATGCATCACACTCTTAACAACCAGACTGTCAATCCCAGGTGGTTAGTTTTCTCAGTTTTTCTACTGATGTGACAATCACTTCTTTTAATTTGTCCCTATTTCATGTATTACCATGAGATCACGCTGGTCTAACACAACAGGATCAATAAATGAGAATGATCAGAGTTGTTATGATCAACATAACCCTGTTGTGTTGCGTTAGTGGAAATGGAGAAAGATCTAGATCCCAGTGGTTTTTTTTATAGAAAATGTTGGTAGTGTTCTTCATCTGCTTCTGGGAAAAATAGACATGATGGAGTGATTTCTCTGAAACTGCTGCATACCACCGGCAGATGCTTCACACAGACAACTTCATTGTAAACAAACACATTAACAGACCCACACTTCTCTTCTAACCTAAGAATGCAGGATGTTCCCAGTCAGCTAGCTATCGTAAATACTGTTTGACATGCTGCTAACCATTAAGTGGCCTGGTGGAGGTATTTACCTGTTAGTAATGCAGTGCCAGTTAATATTTTTCAGCCAGGGAAAAGCCTTTTTCTGGCCTGTAGCCATGAGGTTATTACTGTCTGTCACATGGCAGATTATCATAGTGGAAAGCTAAAAACAGATTTGTGTCTTGTGAAAACTAAGAAACTTTGTAGGTGGTTTTCTCTGGTTTTGAGCTCAATTTCACAATTTTCATTTGTATTTGTTTGTTTTTTTTTGTTTTTTTTTAAAACTCCAATTAAGAGAGGAAAGAGACTTTGAGTGTGACTGTGTTGGTCTTGTGGTAATAAATGGCAAACCAGAATCCTCAGAAGGACCGAGCTGACTCTGTTAGTTCCTCTTGTTAAATTCTAATGTCGGGGCCAAATGTCGTCTGACTGGACAAGTAAAACCAAAAAATTCCAGATGCCAAGAAATGCACAACGTGACCCGATGTCATCCGGCCTTTCTGAGTGAAATATCTAACAGGTTTCTCCTTCATCCTTAACACATACTGAGCCAAAAACCGAAGGTTACAATTCAGGATCACAAATGAACTTCGGTACTGATGTGACCCGTTTGCAGAAAATAGGCTGGGAAAACCTGAGGTGCTGCTTCTTGTACCCCCCACCCCCCACCCCCACCCCTGAAGCTCAGAGTTTTACAGGGCCTGTTAATGTTAAAGGCTATTAGCCACCATTTAGATAAAGTCAATGTTTGCTTTGACTTTGCTAATGGTGGGGTATAAACGGAGCTGTCTGGACGTTCTCTGCAGGGGTTGACGGCGTGTCACACTCATGTCGAGTTGCCATGTTTGTGGAGGGGGTGCAGCAGAAAGAAAAGCAACCACAGGAGATAAGATTGTCAGAAAAAAGACAAAGAGAAGGGGATTTTAGCCGTTTGAGTATATGAATGAATAAATATAAATGCAACTTTATGTTTTTATGGCTCTCTTTTTATCAAACTGAAATAGTTTGTTGGTGTTACATGTTATTATTTGTCCTCTTTCTCTCAGAGTTTGCTCTCTCCCAGTCTTTTTCCCCCTCCTTCTGTCTTTCCCCAGTGTGCCGCTGCATTATGTGGGTCGTGGCGCCACAGAGCTGTATTGTGGTCTCAGTGGGGTTGGGGTATGTTTGGTCAGTGCTACAGCACAGCGGGTCAAAGGGCAGCCAGTAGATCAGGGAGGGGTCAGGGAGAGGGTGTGTGTCAGTTTATGCACGCACACTGTGAATGTGTGTGCAAGCGTTGTGTATGTGAGGAAGGGTCAGAGAAAGCACATGCCGGCACCAGAGGAGACTGTAATAACACACAGGGGAACCCCGCGAGACAAATCCGCTCGGCTTTCGCTCCGTTTTCACCTCTGTTCCTCCAACGTTGATGTGAATCGGTGTCAACAAACTTTAGCCAATACATTTTATGAAACTGATTAAAGCTGTTGTGAAAAAATGATTGTCAGTTCTTGGGGTTTTGCTTTCACTGAGTCACAATGCCGGGATTTGGTTTTCCCCACTTCTGATGGTGAAGTGATTTAGTTGCTAAACTTATCCCTTTTCTAGCTCCTGTAGTTGCTTGATAGCAAGCTTAAAGACTTTTTTGGCAAAAAATTTACTGTAGATTAATACCTAATTAATCCCAAAAGAGATATTTGTAATTTTCATGCAAAAGAGAGAGTGCAGAAGAAAAAAGAAGATAAGCTATTCTTGTTATGTGGAGGTATCCCTGGGCAGGAATGACCTGCTGCGTCGGCTTCTTTTGCACTGGAGCTGAAAAAGCCTCTGGCTGATGGTTTAAATACTACATTGTGCATGGGATGTGTAGTGTTGTCAGCTTGAGGGGCTCCAGAGCGTCTCCAAGCGCAGAGTTTTATTTATTCAGCAGCACAGCTCTGCAGCTACAAGGTCAGCTTCACCTACTTCGATCAGTTAGAGGCAGAAAGAAAATGTGAGTGCATTTTGTGCATGACGTGCATTGTGTTACGGTTTGTGATCCAGAGGGAGAGGTGGAGGCTAAATTATTCCTTAGATTGCATCCAGGCACTGAACTTTCCCTATGAAAGTCAAGTGCCTGGATGCAATCTAAGGAGTTGTTATCCTGCAAAGTATCGCTTGCATCTGCTGCACTGTCAGTGCTTTGTACCGACAGCCTGATGCACACGCACTCATCTCAGGTCGTGCCCACCCACAGGGTTTGGGCTGGCAAACAGACCCAGAGAGGGAATCGATCTAGCATGTACCAACTCTTCAGAGGGAAATAAAAAAAACTGAACTATGTGGGTAAGCCTTTTTCCAAAACTACACACACTTGCAGTGAAAGCAGAAGGCTCAGTCTTCCTCTTCATCAGGCATGCACTCATGTCCCATCCATACAGTTATAAAAGCCATTTAGAATTTTACACACAGTATGGCTTTGATTACAATGTTCTGCTACATGTTGGTGTTTTGAAAATAGACCAAAACCATCTCATCTGCTTCGAACTATCAGTTTAGATTCCATTATCACTGCCTCCTCTACATAATTTGTGCTCCAGCCACTTCTCTTCACTTTTATTTGAGCTTTTGCACTTCTGTTGTCGTCACCATGCAGACATCAGAACCTTGAGTCAGCACCAAACAATCAACATATCACCCCGAAGATATTTTTCCTCCAAGTACTGTATAAACATAAATGTATACTGAAGCAACATTACCAGACACTTTAAGTTATCAATAGACTTTGTTCTCTTTTCAGTTTTCTGTGAAAAGGTGAGGGTGACGGTAAGAGCCGTCTCTGAGAGTTTTGAGCCTCAGTAATCTGTTTTGGCATCTGCTTCTGCGATCGCTCTGTTTTCTTTCTCGCCTTCTATCTGCTTGACATTTTAAATCCTCGCCACTTTCTTTGTCTCTGCTGATTTCTGTTTCAACTGTCAATCCTTCAGCCAGAACTTTTCAACCCCCCCTCCAGCCCTCCACCGTCTCCAGCTGTTATCCCTAATGGCATTTTCAAATGGGACAGTGAAAAGTGATCACTGGAAAGGCAGACAACAGACAGTTGTCGTCTTTGGGTTTCAGTTGGCCAGATGAGGTTCAGTGGGTGATAAAGCACTTGATTAGTGGGGGGCGAGCGCGGGGGGAGTTGGGGCTTGTAAGTGTCGAGTGTGACAGACAGAACAACAGGAAGCCGAAACTACCCTGAACAAAATCAGAACCATTATGATCTGTCGGAAGTGGCATTTCAGGACAGTCACACATACAGATGACCTTTAGCTCAAGGAAGTGGAGGTTGATTTGGGGCAGGATGTTAAGGCATTCAACTTGAGGAAAAAGCTGTTTTTATAGCTCTAAGCCACAAGACATTACAAAAAGCTTATGTCCATAGCAGTATAGGTATAAAACCTTTTATTCAGTAAGGTTAGAGCAAAACAGAGTTGTTTATTCATGTCTTTTAAATGCAGAAATACAAACACAAACTGTTATTTTCTTAGCATTTCTTTTACATTTTCTTAAGATTGCTTTAAATAACCAGGTTTCTGAGGGATTTAGGAAGCTAAAGGTCATACTTAAGAAGCAGAAAACAGCACTACTATAAACAGCACTGTGTTAAAACATGTCTTGGCTTTAGGTACAAAGGAAAAAAAGACAAAAAACTTGACAGAAAGTTGAGCGCACGCACGAGAGGACACAAATGCAGTCGTCTTTTTTTCTCAGTGCCAGCTGTCCATGTGGAATCCATACTGCAGCAGGAATGTGAGAGGAGTTTGGGAGATGTGGGGGTGGGTTCGGCAGGACAGGGACTCTGAGGGGGACACATATTACAGTGACTGTGACCAAACACATTTATTTCTGTCGTCGTGTGTTTACTGACATTCATTTTCATGATAATGAACATTAAGGTGCTTATATAGAATTTTAAATGTGCGAAAACAAAGAACAAGTTCAGAAAACATGTTTTGATCATATCTAGTATTGATGGCTGCTTTTATTAGCCTCACACAAAGGTTGAGTTAAACGCAAGCTGCAGTGCTGATGGCAGGCATCTGGATGGTTTTCTGAAGTTCATCAAACATCTGAAAAACAGCTTGGGTGAAATATACTGGCGCCTTCGGGCTGTCTTCACAATTTTGGGATTTAGGTTTACTGCAAGTGACTATGAGTGGAAGTGCTGTCAATCTGGGTTTAAATCTGCAGCTTGACCTTCAGCTTGTTGAAACTGCCAGTAAAAGCAGTCGTCTTTGGATTAAAACGTTGTAGATAATCATTCCTAGCTGCTGTATCTGAACTCGCTGCACTTGGCTTCAGGTCTGAGAAATACCCGACGCCTTGTTTTGAAAATGAAAGGGTTGTGAAATTATTAAAAAGGTTTGAGTTTTAATTTCTACATTTTGTGTTGTCTGTTAAAGTCTGCTTTAGATGATAGTTTTTCCTTTTGAAAATCCAGGCAAGTTTGTCTTTTCGAGTTCCTAATACAGACGGTAAAACCCTTGTGTGGCTCACATTTATAAAGTTGTCGATAGGAGACTTTTACATGCATTTATTGCCAAAAAATGTCTTCAGCGAGATAAAAACAGGAGTTCATATCCCAGATGCTGACACAGCGTAGTATAACTATTTTAGGACTGCCCTTGCAGCCAAAGTAGACACTGAATCTTGAGTTGATTATTGTAAATAATTCGAAAAGCAACAAAGGATGGCATGACTGACATTTCTTGCATTTTTCCCAAAGCAAGAAGCAAAACATTGACAAACTCTGTAAAAGAATACAACAGCAGACTACAAAAAAAAACATATATTGATTGCAGCCACAGCTGCCAGATTCCACACACTGCTGATGTGTAGCTGAAACTCCTGCAGAGCAGTTAGCCGGGTAAATGATTTCCCACTACATGGCCCTTCATCGCACTGGTCAAATCAGTGTTCTTATTATCCAGAGGTAATCCCTGTGTTGTGCTGGCACCATTACCACGCCGGGACACAACAGGCCTATTCTTCCACATGTAATTAACGAAGGTACTTATCAACTGCTTTCTGGGATTTAACTGTTGTTGTCTGAGCTTCAGTGGAGGTAGAAGGATGTGGGGGGAAGGAAAGCTCCCGGATCAGAGTGGAGTGAAGGTTTAAGAGTTAAGGTGTGCAGCTTTAACCACACTGGATTACATGTGGCAAATTTGAGCTGGGAGGAGAATTTCGTTCCCCCTCCGTTGCAGTAGAAGAGAGTTAAAGCATTATGATAATATCCTTGTTCCTGTTGCTTTCTTGAAATATTCTCACCTACACTGTCGGACTAAATATAAAAGGTCTGTTTTCTACAGGTTTGAGATACATTTTCAGATATTTGAGTGGTTTAAGATAGCTGCACACATTTTGTTACTGATGCAGACCCAAAATGAATTGTACTGAGCTTACCATCAAGGTAGAAGTTTACTTAGGGAGAGAAGAGGTGTAAAATAGTTTTAAACGTACAGTAGAGCACTTTGAATACAGACTAAAGCAAAATATCTGGTTGTTGAGCTCAAATGAAATCTGGACCAACGGTGCACTGAAAGTTATTCTCGAACATCCGTTTTCCTCCATAGGTCTTTATATTGGGGTTTAAACAGTTGTCCTAGAAGTAGGGTTGGGCGATATAAAGAAAATTCATAAGATATCGATATTTACGATTACTGATATCATTTTGTCTATATCGATAAATATGATATTTTTAAAAAAAGGATAATACAAGGGGACTGGCGAGTCAGTGCTCACTGGTCCCACTTTTTCCAAAAATGGGATCCTCCATCATGTACAAAACAGAGTCTAGCCATCTACCTGACATTTCATCGATGGTGAATGGAAACTGTTCACCAAATTGCTGATATTGTCTGTATATCATGGTATTGATTCTCCCAGCCCCAACCTGGAAGCATGGTTTGCTATTGGACAGCAACAGACAGTCCACTGTGTGACAAGAACACAAAAAAGCGAAAAGAAGGTCTGAGAGTACAATAGTAACTTTTTTTGTTCCATCTAAAATCTCATTCAAGAAGCAGCTGCTGTTTCTCAGGATATGTTTACCAAATGATATTTCACAAACATGTATTTCCAGATTGCCTTTCAAATGGAGATGCTGACAGCTTATCTAAAAGGTCCTTCCTGTCCAGGATTTCTGATAATAGGACGTCAGCTAAACGCCTCACAGACAGTGAGCTTTTCCCAAAACTCCATGAAGTTATTTATTCGTTTCACTTCAAAGTTGTGCAGAATGGTGCTACATGTCACATAATTACTGCAGATATAATGAATAACGAGAGGAAATGAAGAATAAAAATTAAAGAAAACCTGCGAGGACAAAAGAGAGATGGAGAGATTAGTCCACACTGACATGTACAAATGAGATGATGACTGATTCATTTCAGGCAGTAATTGGCCCTGTGTGTGTGTGTGTGTGTGTGTGTGTGTGTTCCTTGTCCAGTATGTCAATCATAGCAAGTACTGAATGCACCCAGACTCACATATATTTAGTATATAAGTGCTCATTAAACCAGGGGATATGCTTAACTTTTCACATTTAGAGTGTGTTTTCACACTGTAACACACTCATGGCATCCACATAACCTGAGATGATTTCAGTTCTTTTCAGACAGAAATATTGTCTGATATATAGACTCCATCTTTATAACCAGAATAATTGCGTAGAGCAACGGTTTGACATCCCATGTTGTGTGAAAAAAATGGAATATATTTGTATGCTAGTCAAGGCAGCTAGTAGTCACACTTGTCTTATGCAGATTGCTTGTTGTGCTCCGTTTGTGTCCTTTTAAGGCTCTGGGGGACATTTAGACATCAGTTTACATGAAGAGATTACTTAAAGGAGATACAGGTTAAGCACATCGTGCAGCCTCTCTCTCTCACACACACACACACACACACATACAAACACACACTCAGAAGGCTAAGACAGTGACCAGAGCTGAACAAATGGACTTAGTTATGGCTGAAGATCGGTGTGGAATGTGGGAGGGGGGCACGAGTTTGTGTCTATGTGTGTGCATGCTTGGAATGTCTGACTCCCCACCCACTGAAGCAGAAAACACAGGTGGAGGAGGAGAAGGAGGAGAATATGTTAAGGAGAGGAGGTGAAGTCCAGGAGGAAGAGGGACAGTGAAGAAGAGGACTGAGAGTGGAAAGTGTTTTGATTTCAGCTGATTTAGGAATTTTAAGTTTGTTTTCAAGAGCATGCATATATAACTTCCACACATAATCATTTGAAAGCTCAATTAATATTGGAAATATAAAATGAAGAAACATAAAGCTAAGTTTTTACCAGGAGTATTAACTCTTAATTACATGTATCACACATTACTTTGGTTTAGGAGCAATCTGACTGCATACCTCTGATATTGCAGATATTTTGTTTTGGTTGTTTTTTTTCTCTCCAAATACAGAACATCGGTCAAAGACTTGACCACCTCCATTATCACCATGTTAATTCATGAAATCCCAGAATTCCAGAAGGTCCCCCCTTTTGGAAGGGAGTCTGACAAAGTATGCCATTAATGTAGTAGGATGCCTGCCAGATGACAAGGGTGAAAAGCACGAATATTTCTGGCCTCACATTCGCTAACATCTGGCTTTTGTCTGCAGTTGGAAAAGATGCAGTCGGCTTTCGTTCCTTTGACAGGAGACTACCGTGGCAGTGGGTATTCATCAGCTCCAACTCCAACAGCATACTTTTCTTTTACTAACACGAGGTTGCCAACCAAAGCATGTCACATGCAGGAGCACCGACCTGCAGATGAAACGATGCTGAATTGATCCATTGTAATAGTCTGCAGTCCCACTGGAAATTCACACTCTCAGGTTCTCTGTGCAGGGCTGCAAAAACAGAAGAAGAAGAAAAGGGTAGGCTCATGAGAAACTATGGTCCAACACAGTGTGTTGGTTACAATGCCCTCCCTTCATGATGCTGTAGCTAAAAGGGTTTCTTACTGGGAGGAAAGAGCGGTCACTGGACATAACTATGATACAGTGTGCTCAGTATACGCTGACCATGGCCACATTGTGATTTTAATTGATACATTTCCAGGAAAAGAGGAGACACAATAACTTGCTGAACCAGAATTTAAAAAAAAAACGTGCAAGTCAATATTTTTGAATATAACTTAAACCCTCCGAGACAAGCTCTCTTTCTTTAAGAAGTGTTCAGGAATAGTTCTTCTGGCTTCTTTAGATGTTTTCCTTCCCTCTGTTCTGTCAGGATGATCTCATTCTGCTTCAGAAATGTTTGGTTTGGGCTCTGTGGAGGATCTGTTCCCATTTTCTCAAACCAGTTCTTGATAATTTGTTATACGTCAACCTTTCATTGCGTTTTCCTTAAAAAATGGCTCCTTGACACCTGTTTATGGTGAGCATTTCCGATGCGGTTTCAGTGAACAGTAGATCAGATGAAGAGTCAGTGCATCTGTCAGGCCCTCTGTCAGGTCTTTGCTCTTTTTCTTACGGGTTTTATATGTTACATTGTGTGTAATCCTTAGTGTTTTTCATGGCTGCAACTGAAGAAATGTCAACAATTATTTGTCTTTCTGACAAATAATTGCCTAAAAGATCTTTGTAGCCACCCCACTGCTCCATACCAATTAGGTGCTTTTTTTATTGCTGAAATGATTCTCACATCGATGTGAACTGGCTTGACCAGTGGCTTGTGCTAAATTCAGCTGTTTATACTTATAAATGTAACCTGAATTTCACAAATACCAGCGGTAATCTTTGCTTTTCAGAGTCATCTACACTAAAACCCTTTTAATTCTTATCTGTAACTGTTCAACAGCTCTCTCTCCTGCCATCTTGTCCTTGTCTCCTTCATATGTTATGTCAATATGGATGGCTCCCTCACGGTAAATATTCACCTCTTTATCACTGCGGTGGACCATAGCAGGTGGTGGTACTCTGTTTGTGTGTGCGCTATCGTTGTTAATGAGTAACGGCGTCTGCCTCCGGAACGCTGATAAACGTCAGGTCGAGGACACTTAAACACGCATGCGTGCACACAGAGCCGCACACATTCAGCAGTGCTAACCGTCCCCTACATGATTGCAGCTATGTTGTGTCTTATCTTGATGGCAGGAGGCAGACTCACAAAGATGGATGTTCACAGGAGTCTTCATATAGAGATAAAATTGTTGCATAGTTGTTTGTGTATGAATAGTTTTTGCTCCTTCTCTGGCTGGTTCAGTGGGTTCTTGCCTCCACAGCTGGTGACTGTAACCTGACAGTGACAGAAGGAGTAAATTGACCCCAGTCTCAGATTCCCCACATATGCCCTCAACACCTGCCAATGCTGCAGTTTCTAGAGGAGACTTTACAGCCTCATGGGTGTCTGTTGGAGGTGGCTGGTTAGGGCTCACTAGATTACTCCTAGAACCGCCGAGGTGTTAACTTTTACCACCTCCCCTTGGTGCAGTGTTCAGTGATGCAAAGATGCAGTGTAGCATTTCCTTTTCATGTATTTTTTCAAGTAACAGTAAGGGAAAGTAAGAAAGCAGTAAAATATTAAAATATTTACATTAATAAAATAAATATATATATATATATATATATTTCAAGATTAAAAAACTCTCCAGGATGAAATCCGGGCGGGGAGGAGAAAAAAAGTCCAGGCGGGGAATGTAAGCGCCAGTG
>JAVQJG010151843.1:0-26054 GCA_036024015.1 Craterocephalus amniculus
CCCCCCCCCCCCCCCCCCCCCCCCCCCCCCCCCCCCCCGGGGGGGTCCAAAAGAGGTGGGATTGAGGCAGGAGAAGGAGAGTGGGAGCGGTGCTGAAATTGAGGAGTATGAATGGGAACAGATTGGGTAATTATGGTGCGGTGCCTGCCCTCTGTGGAGAAGAGTTAGGAGGAAATGTGAAAATGGCCGACAACAAAATGGCCTCAAAAGAACCTAAATCGGCTCCCAGGACCGAGATGGCTGATTCAGCCTCTACGAACGAGGACGCAGCCCCTCAATTAGACATGTGTAAGGGTCCTTAATTGATAACAAACAGAGCAGCAGAAGAGTAAACAGGCGAGGAGGAGAGAAGGCAGCGCGGGGAAATGACAGAGGGGTAAATAAAGGAAGGAGTATGGAGAGAGAGAAAGGCTACATTCACCGCAAAGAGAAAGAGGATGAGAGTCTGCATGATGGACAGAAGGGAACAATATGAACATTTGATGCCGGGGCACTTTATTCCAGCTTAGCTCCTCATAATACTGTCTGAATCTGGAGAAAGGGACCCAGAGAAAGAATCAGCGACTGAACAAATGTGAAATGAGAGAGAGAGGAGTATCAACACGACTAAGAAGGGATAACAATAATACTGCATATAAAACCATCAGATATTACACCTCTTATTCCCCGACGCTCAAACGCGACACTAATCTTATTTATATAAGAGCTTTAGGGGTTGCAGCGAGCCAGCTAACTGCGCTGATAAAGAGGGGCGTTTTAGAGGGCCGTTTTTAGAGAGTAGAGGGGAGGGAGGTGGTGGACGCTAAGAGCCCGATATTGACTGATATTTGGGTTACCTCCAAATAAATGAGGGATTAGGTTAAACTGGCACACAGCAGCGCTTCCAGCATATTAACCAACAGGCTCGTGTCTGAATGTCTGCAGTGTGCTTTGGCTGGGGATTCCTGTCCGACAGGATTGATGGAGGCACATATGGGAACATACGGTGTGTACGCTGGAGAGTGTTGCAGAGCGATTAAACTCGCATCTATCTGCAGGAAGATGCATGTAAGCATGAGAAAGTAGCAAAGTTTTAGGACAGTTTGCAGACTTTGAGGCTTAATTATGAAGTGATTTTCAGTGCTTTTCCTTGGGCTGTTTCTGATTTGTGACTTTGATGTTTTAAGCCTGCCAGAGCATCTACAACTCTGCCCTTTGATATATCCTATAAAATGGTTGGCAACCTGTTGCATCGGGTGCAGAACAGAGCAGTAGTTGTGGCAGTGAAATAATCCAGTGTCGGATTATTGTTGAAACAATTATTTATCTTGTGGCAGTACGCCATGCATATGCATTAGCTGTATCTCTTATGTGAAACCAGAAGCAGCCTGTTTGCAACATTAGACTTCAAATCTATTACTTTTTATTTACAGCATATTAAATGTTCATGTGCTCTGTAAAATAAAACAAGCTGGCCTATTAAAGAAAAATATGGAAACTTGTTGCCTCAAAATTAGTTAACTGGAGCACTTTAAGTTTGTAAAACAGGTGTATCTATCTATCTATCTATCGATCTATCTATCTATCTATCTATCTATCGATCTATCTATCTATCTATCTATCTATCTATCTATCTATCTATCTATCTATCTATCTATCTATCTATCTATCTATCTATCTATACATTGATGCTACTTAAGTACATTTATTTTTACAACCTTTTTCTTCTCCATCGTACATCAGAATTATTTAAGACTTTGTTAATAAAAGCTTCATGAAACTGCAGTTCTATCCACTAAATATGTTATTAAAACATTTTAGTAACATATTTTACATTTTAATAAAAATTATCCAAACCTATTGTTTATATGTTTACATTGACTAACATTTCCAAATATTGTCATATCACATTAAAAATAATCTTTCGATAAAGTTTATGTAATTCAGAAAAGAGCTCAAATGCCAGCATTTCTATGTGCCGTTTCTTACCCTTTGATAAATGAGTAAACAACAGTTTTGCACCTGGCATACACCTGTGAGCAAAATCTGAAACCCATGATCGTTTATAAATGTGTGAAATTTCAATCTGCAGGGATTAGTGAATGAGTATATCACGGGCAAAGCCTTTACTCTTTGATTCTGTGGAACTGGCAGAAAATCCTGATGATTACTTCTCCAGGTATAAGACTCATTGCAGCAACTAAAAAATATCTAAAGCGCTGTCGTAAATCTTATTTATTCTCAGCGACACCAGGAATACGCAGCTGACAATTCGTTACACCAAGTCAAACTCGAGAAAATAAGTGTTTTTATGTTGTTGTTGTGTTTTTTAAATCAATCAGATATTTAAGGGTGGAATTTTCCTTTAATGGTTGCCAGTATTGACAGTTCCACATAACAAGCATGAGGAGGCAAACATGAAAATACAGATTTACAAATCACCATAATTACTTTCACACTTCTTCTCTGCCACTTGGTATCCAAAAGTCTAAATTAGAAAGGTGTTAAATACTTTTTAAAAAAGGTTAATTGCTCAACTGAGTGAAAACAGATTTAGTGGCAGAGACAGTAACACCTCCTCTTTTCCCGCCTCCTTCGGCATCGCCGAGCCAGATGCAAGATAGGCGAGGAACATAGGAGGGTGATCCCCACAAAAGCTGCGCATCGGACAAGAAACAAGTACAAGCCCTCTTTGGGGAACACACGGGCTGGCATCAGATACCGCTATCACACATTTTGATTTAATTAACAAGCTATATCAAGAGCCATAGACTGAGAGGAGAATAAGAAAAGTGGGGGGAAGCGTTAAAAGAGGAAAAACTTGGCTGACGGATGACCTCACTGGTTACATTATCAACTCATTATCAAAGGCTAATTAGGGAGCTGCAGAAGAGCACCAGTTATGAAAAAAACAACAAAAAACCTACTTGGTAACCCCCTACCACTAACCTCCACCTCCAAAATACCCCCCCACCATCAGCGCCACCTCCCCCTCAATTTAGCCCGACACTGAAGTGTTTCATTTTAACAAAAGCTTTCTTTTTTAGGGGAGCAAAAAGGCTTGAAGGACCTCTATTGTTGGCTGGAAAACAATGAGCTGGAGGGGTGTATGTGTGTGTGTGTGTGTTTGGAGGGGGGGGGTATCATGCTGAGCATTTCTTGAAGAGGTGATAGGCATGTGTGTTATCTGCGAATGTGTGTGTGTGTGCATTTTATCAAGTCGACAGTGCGTTATTGAGTTCCGCAGGCACGTTTCGAAGTTACAAAGAGTTTTTGGCTAGGGCGGGGGTCGCCCTCATTAACCCCCTCTGCCTCAAACCAATCAGCCGACCAGCAGGTTAAAGCAACAACACAACCTAATTAGACCGAAGGAGAGAGTGAGGGGTGAAATGTCAACGTCCCCCTTTTCACTTCCTCTCCTCTTTTTTCTTCTTCGCCTCCTCGCAGACAATGACTCGCTGCTCTCTTGGTCGCTGCTTGAAGCGGCCCGTTGTAAAAGAGCATTAACTTTGTTACAAATCTGGGATGACGAGGATTTGCGAGCATTTGTTGCATTGGGCGAGTCATATATGTGGAGATTCCCCATCATGGCCGACACAAAAGGACTCGGCTAATTCTTCATTTGTTTACAACAAAGGTGAAAACTCGTGATTCATGAGATGTGGGGCTTTTTTTTAAAGTGTGAGAAGAGGCTGGAAAAGTCTCGCCAGAGGGACATCGATGCCACATGTGTTTTGGTGACTGTTTGAGCGTAGCTTTTGGACAACAGGGGAGCATGAGATACAGTTCTTAAACAGTGAAACGGATGAGTGGACTGGCTCCATAATTGGAAACGTTTCATACTTTGTGGTCAAGCAGACACTGGACGGCGACATAGCAGAGCTGGGTAACACACGAGCTTTAAACAAGGGAACTTATATCAGTTTTGCCCTAAAACTGTGTTTTTTGTTAAAAACATCCGTGTGAAATTGATTTTGACCAACAGTAGGAAGTTGGAAGATAATGGAATCAGCAGCTCTGCAAGCGGATGTTTACATTATGAGTGCAGTCGCAAATGAAACTTTACCAATGAGCAGCGCCTGCAGGGAAGCCAGTACAGAGGAGCGGATTTAGTCCGTTTTATATCTGCAGTGCATTTAAAAACGACCAAATATGACCAAAAACTACTTTCCAACTCCTACAATTATACATAAAGCTAACTGCAGCTTCCAGTACCTGATTGGTGCTGGGGGGGGGCGCAACACTGAATAGTTTTGTTAGTAAATAATGTAATATGATCTAGATATTCACGGATTTGTGTCCTTGTTTTTTTATGTAAATATGTGTTGATTTCTGTCTGAATTTATGATGTAAATGTTATCATTTTAAGATGTTGACCTTCCTTTTGTGATTTTATATTAAATTGTCCCTCAAGAAATGAATTATAATGAAATAATCGGTTAAAATTGGTAATGTAGCCTTCATGTCCCATCTAATAGTCAATAACTTGATTGAAGTATATTTCTTAACATTTTATTCTTTTCATTAATTACTATCCATCCCCTAGAAAAAAACAGACAAACTGAATCAATCAAATATATACTATCAAATTTGTATTAGGCTGGATATATGAAGTTCTTTCTGATGGTTTTTTAGTTTAAATCCCTACTTTGTAAAAACTTCAAGCATGAAAAATCGGCCTAATGTGACCTGTTCAGATCCCAAACATGGAATTATTTGCAATGATTCCAGGTTTTTTCTCCCCCTTTATTCAAATTCTAACACCAACAAAGTGACAATGCAGAGATTTGTTTCCTCTAAATCCCACCTTTTAGATTTTAACCTTTTGCTTTTTTACTTTTCATTTCACTTCCCCTTTACAACATCACCCCTCCAGCCCTTCCCACCAAACCCACCTAAAAAAAAGCCCCCTCTTTCCTTGCACTCTTTCAAGGTTCACAGGCTCGACTCCACCTTTTCAATTTGGCTTCCCAGCAGCACTACTAAGTGGGGAGGGAAATGGAACCAGTGTTATCAGTGTGATTGAGCGACCCTGTTTGTGTATGTGTGTGTGTGTGTGTGTGTGTGTGTGTGTGTGTGTGTGTGTGTGTGTTTGGTGTGTGCTTGTGAGTGTGTGTGTTTCTGTTGGTGAAGCATGGAGCAAAGCGGGCCCCATGAAAAAGGGATTCAGACCCTACAAGCTACATGCAAGTTGTGAAAAGACAGGGGCCCATACTGAGATCACACCTGCTCTCTGACATGAAACACACATAAATACACACACACGTACGCACACACACACACTTGCATGGGTTACAAGTCATGTGCAAATTAAAGTTAAAATTCAAAAGTGAATGAACAATTAAAACAGGTTGTAGTGCACAATAAAGCCTGCAGTGCTGCACAACTAAAAAGTAACCAATCCTGGAGTAAATAAAATAAATTAATAAATCATTAATCATGATTAACAGGAAAAAAATCATATTACGTATAAAAACTGTGTTTTACCTCCTACAGTTCGCTGCAGTGTTTTGGTGAGTAAATATTTTCACATCATATCACTGTGATGTTATGATTAGTGACAGAACAGATACTGCCTGTCCAAAACAGAAGTGATGCCTGGTTAGAGTGAACGGGGAATTACTACATGCTACGAGAAGCTTGTCATTTCTTCCTGTGGTGGAAAAGATGTTTCAGACGGGTCAAATTACTGGCATCAGGCAAAGAAAACATCTAAGGAAATTGCTGAAGCTACTAAAGTTTCAGAACTACCCAACACATAATCATAAACTGGAAGGACCACCATCTTTAAACTCGCAGCTATGTTCATTCATGAAAGTATGAGCATTTCCACATGCACTATGCAGAGGGAACTCAAAGAACTGGGACTAAACAGCTGTGTAGCCATAAGAAAACCACTTATTAGAGAGGATAATCACATAAATAAAGGCTTCAGTTTGCTCGGGTGTGTAAAGATTGGACTCTGAAGCAATGAAAGAAGGTCATGTGGTCTGATTTATCCTGACCAAACTGACGGAGGAAGATGATGTTGAGTTGCTACACTGAGTCAGGTCTAGGTTGGAGTTATTAATGTTATGCATCCAGAGAAGGAGGTCAGTTTACTCTCTGAACACACTGAATAAATAGGTTATTTCATCTTCCCCGGTGGTACGGCCTTATTCCAAGATGACTACGCCAGGTTACATCAGGCCCAAATTGTGAAAGAGTGGTTCAGGGAGCATGAGCCAACATTTTCACACATGGATTGGCTTTTGATAATCTTTGGGATGTGCTGGAGAAAACTGGCTCAGTGGTCCGACTCTCCCATCATCAACACAACATCTTGGTGGAGAATGAATGCGACTCTGGATGGAAATAAATGTTTTGACATAGTAGAAGCTTACTGAAACGAATGACAGAGAATGCGTGTAGTAATTAAAGCGAAAGGCGGTCAAACTAGACAAGCACTGTTTAGGACAGCCTCTGAGAGCTGTGAAGTGTTTGTTTCCATATTTTATTGTTTCTCATGTGCATCTTCTTAGCCATTGTTTGTCTTTTTTTGCAACAGCTTGCAATTTTATAAATTTTATTGGTGATCATTTTGGACAAAAAAATGTCCAGGAGATGTCCAGAGGACAAGAAACTTATGTGGAGATTTGCAGAAGAAGGACAGAAGAAGCCAGGTTTTGTTTTCCTCACCGCAACCACAATAAGTAATTGAGTCTGCAGACTGGATATTGGCATCAATTATTTCTCTGTCTGTATCAAATGAAGTCATTATTGCTTCTATATCCTTTACTTTCCCTTTTCTACTTTTCTACACTTTTCTAAAAACATAAAGGTTTATTTTGATTTTATCTCACTTTCCTCATGATATATTTTTATATTTTGAGAAATTCACCTGATGAAGGGCCATTATGGTTAAAAGAAGCACATCGTGGAGATGTAAGGAGTGCAAAAGCTAAAACAAATGAAACAACATGAAAAAATGTAACAAATTGTAACATAGACAAGGACACTGAAAATACAAAAAAAACCAATGAATTTTTGAAAAATTTCCCTTGATTTAATCTCTTTTTATACAGTTTGTTAATTTCTCCTCATATTATTGCAAATTCATAAATGGACAAATGTGCGAAGTCTCCATTGTAAATGTGAAGTCAGACAATAAAACGAAAATTTCTTCCTACTCACCATGAATAAGTCTCTGTCCTCTAAATCTACAGCGAGAAGGAAGGCCTTCTCAAAACGCTGATGCCTGCAGAGAGAACAGAGTCAGCAAAAACACAAGTGCAGACAAAAGCCAGACGATGAAAACAAAATCTAAAAACACATGTTTTTAGGATGCATACTTTGGCCAAATACATCTAATATACATTTGCTTCCTTGCCATAGTTTGCACACATAAATCCACAAACTTGCACATAGAAAACTGTCGATAACTTAGTAGAGAAGAGTGAACTCTTTTCTTATTATCCAGAATTAAAGCTGCAAGAGTGAGCTGTGTCTCCCAGCACAAAACACCTTAACTTTAGCTGTCTACAGCTAACATGAAACAAACAAACAATCAGAGAGGGGAGGTGCGGAGGGGAGCTTCCTTCATTTGATGTTGATGGGGAGAAAAAGAATGCAGGTAGGCGATAAGAGAGGAAGAGGAGGAGGGATGCCAAACAACTGCTCCAGCTCTGCTACAGGGGAGGAAAAAGAAAAAGGGAGCGAGGGGGAATGGGAGGTAATTGCTGGATGGAGAGCAGTGAGCAGGAGTGTGTGGGAACAACAGGGTCTATTTCAGTCAAACAGGCATTTCAAAAGGCTCTCATGGCAGAAGGGAAAATGAAACAACAGTCTAAACAGGTCTATGTGTGGTGCTTCGCCTTATGAATGACTCAAAGCTGCATCAGAGAGTGCATGCGAGTGAGATGGAATTCAAAAGCCATTTCCTTTTTAGATATTCTAAAATAGCGAGAGTGAGAAGGGAAATACGGGCGTTAAATTGTTTCTTCAATAGATGTCACTTTATCAAAGGCGTTATTGGACAGCTCATGTTCTGATTCTCCACTCGACATTGATAAACCGACAAAATGTTCCAGCAGCACCTTAAAAATAGTCTGTAATTGTGCGTGTGGAGACTTACATAACGATTTACATTACTGATGTGGAGCCTGTTGCAGAAACATATTTAATGTGAACGTTCCAAAGAGGCTGGCCACGTGAGGATGCGCATACAGCAAATTTCTCATCAAATTATCCCTTTGTCATCCAGTTCTACCACATTTTTTCATTATTATCATGAATTCTAGTAAAGAATTGATTAAATTAATCTGCCTGAACTCTATCTACCAGTTATTTTGGGTATGTACTACCAAAAGAAAGTGTTTTACATCCCATTGCTGTTTCATTACTTTATTACTACCTTTTATCTCAACTATGTGCTAAAAAAACATGTATTCTTATTTTTCTTATTCAAATCACAAGGGAAACTACAAAGAAATATTACTCTCTTGCTTTTTTCTTAGTGTGACAGTTAAAGGGTTAAGGCCAGAGCAACAGAGATGGAGAGTTACCTGAGCAGGTGGTGAAAGAAGCGGCGGGCGTACTTGCTGATCGGCTCCCTGTACTCCAGTATGACGGTGTCAGAAAGAGGGGCAGATGGGGCGTAAAAAACACCCAGAGCTGCTTCCAGCTGGGCTGCAGACAGCAGAAAAGCTTTAACAGTAAAATCAAAGTAAATTCATCATTGCAGCATATTATTGAGCTCCATCATCTTGACCTGTTTGACCCAGACGCCCACCTTCCCTCTCCGCATTCAGCTGCAGCCTCAGCAGATGGTTGGTGACCGCACTCAGGCCGCGGAAGCACTCGTCCCCCATGGTGCTCCAGTCCATGGCCTCCAGGATGCCCAGCGCCTCTCTGGTCTGACCACAGCGCAGCCTCTGTTGGAGCAGCTCCCCCACACCCAGCTGGCCCCCCGTAAAACATCCTGCCACACAAAGTCACAGTTTTGGTTAAGTTTATTAAGAAATTAAATAACAACTCATGAAAAACATTCTCCTGATGAAAATGTAAGTCGGATAAAACATTTTACATTTATTAAGTGATTTATTAGCAAACAGATTTAGAGGCGACACCGCTAAACTTTGGTAGGTTTTTGCTAATTCTGCATCCTCGCAGCTCTGAGCTTTCTGCAGCAAGTAAAACTCTGTTCAATGTTCAATAGTGTTTCTACGCTGGATTCAGCCAAGGGGATAAATTAAAAATGGCTGGTGTGTTAATATCTAGTTTCTGATGTGTGGTGCTGCAAAGCAAAATGCAGCTATCATGTGATGCTCCAAGCTGGAAGAAAAAAACGTCGCAGGGAAATGACAAGTCCAGGAATGTGGATAATGAATGTCATTAAAATGGGTCAAAATATCAGTTTTAATGTCTGAAACTTAAGTTTTACTTTAAAATTGATGACTGCTACTAAGAAAGAGGCAAGTTTGGAATTTCTTCACTGTTATAAAAGAAGAAGTGGGAAAAGTCAAATTTAGAACTGGTTAAGGTTTGGATGTATCAGAACTTATGTGGTGTTTAGAGGAAACATATTATCCTCCCTTTTTTGCAAACTGAAATAATTTCCTGATGTTTTACTGAAATGTCTGGCATGCTTTCATGAAAAGCAACACAGCAGAAAGTCCCACTCGACTCCACTCTGGCCCTCTCTTCCTCAAGGTGTCATGGCTGATGGGTTTTGCTCCAGTTTTATTTCTGTTCCTCAGTTTCTGTTGTCTTTTGGATATTTCTGTAGTAATAGCCTTATATGTTCTGTTCTCTTTACTTCCTGTTTACTACACACCTGGTCTCTTCTTAGCTTTCCCCTCATCTGAGCAGTTTATCCTGCACCACACCGTGACACAGGTTCTGACTCTCTTGAGAACAGTAGCACTTAGTAACTCCTGGAGCACTTTAATCATAGTAATTTATTAGTTTAAAAGAAATTATGTTATAATTATCATTATACAAAAAAAACTGTAAAACACATGTTATTGTTTCCAAATGAAAAGACTACACTGTACTGAACTATGATGTTAAACAATCAAACAGTTGCTCATGGTGTAATCCTTGGTGGAATGGTTTTGTTTAAAGCCACACAAAAGGAAAGATGAGGATCAGCATCAATCCTCTATTAATGTGGCCAAGCATACATTCCCAGTATCCTTCAGCATCCTTATCCCACTGCATGGTCAGCAGGAAATACAAGCCAATGAGTGTGAATAAAACCAGCAGCAATACATTAAACTCATCTTAATTTTATAAATCCTGAAGAAACACTGGCGCTTTTCGATCATGCAATAATCTCCTGGAGCACTTATTTGAGTGAGCGGCGAGCCTGAACTCTGAGGCACTAGATTGGTTAGATTGGTATTGACATCTTAATTAATCCGACAGGGAGTGCACTCAGTTACATCCACTTTGTGTTTTTCAGCATTCGTGTGCAGAATAAAAACCGATAATTCCCTATAATGACTCTACACATAAAGAAATCAATAAGCAGACTTTATATTCGTGTATCATCATATGATTGATCTAAATAATATTCAGATGTATGGATTTTTCCCCGCAGGTCACCTGATCAGTGCTGTTAGTGACTACACCTTTTGTATTTTGCTTTTGTTGTATTTGTGCTTATGAGCCGTTCAGAACTCTGCTGAATAATGAAGCGTGTATTTTCTGTCGAAGCAAAGGTCAGGGTTGCATGCATTTGAGATTTTATGGAACAGACGCATGGGAAGTAAAGGTGTTGGATGCCAGGCGTAATTATGGTCCATTGTGACTTAGCCACAATAGGACGGAGTAGAAGGGACAGGTGATTAACTGGCTTGTGTTGAGAAAGGCTAATGTGATCTGTTTCCAGAAAATTTGTCTTGACTGAAACTGGTCTCACTGGAGTTTGCGACGCTGTAAATACCAACCTAAATCCTAAAAGAAATATCTAAGAGGAGTTTTCCATAAACATTCAGCTGCACAGTGGTTAAGCTGATATTGCTACTTAAAACGATGTAATGTTAGCAACACATTTAAGGCAAACTCACCACTCTAATTTAAGTAATTGAAAAAGTTGTGTGTCCGTGTGTGTATGGGTTGGGTGGGGGTGGTAGAGGCAATTAAAATGACAAGCTGGCAATTAGCAAACCCCCAAATCCCCTAAAGAGAGGACTAATGTGGCTAATACATCGCCTGAGCAGCCTGTGTGTGTTTATGGGTGCTGCATGTGCTTCGCTGTGCAGGGGTCCTGGAGTTTGGCGCTGACGTCTGCGTTAAGCTAATTCTGAGAACAGACAATGGATCATTGTGGCGCTAAGGGCATGTTCACCCGCTCCCACACCCGTCTACACCAACTTATTTGACAAGCTTCGTTTAATGTGACTGTGTTGGACATGAAAACGACACAGTCGAGAAGAACGAACGTTCACATGATGATTTAAATGACAAAAATCTAGTAAAGTACCAATTCAGAGAATAATCAAAGTAGGTGAAAATCTGAAAAATAAAATTCTTAATGTGAGGAATTATTCAGTAAATAATAGTTGAGAGCCAGATGAAACAGAGCTAGATGAAACAGAGATACATTGAGAAGCAGAAAGTTATTTCTTGTGTTGGATTTTCTTTGCAAAATACTGGAACGTTACAGGAAAAGATTCCTAACATGACCGCTACTTGTGCAACTCAAAGCATATAGCAAAACTGAATTTCCTTCAGTGGCAGCTCTAGACTTGTTCTCCCTTTTTAATTACAACTTAAAACACTTAATTTAGAGCAGGGATGCTTGGAGGGACAGCAGGAGGGGTTTTCTCAGTTGGACCTAACCCTTACACAACAATTGAGGCAAAAAGTTTTTCAAAAAAATGTCCATTTCCTTTTGATGGCTTACGGGTCAGACACACCATCAATTACTTTTAAAGCACTTCTACATATACTTCAGACATTAATTTAGTTATCAGTCCCTCTACCATCTGGCTTATAAATCATGTGGATAGCATTTGACAACTATTAGATCCTAGTCACCATTACAATTTATTTATTTATCTGGTTATTTATTTATTCATTACTTCTAATCTCTAAATGCTTTGCTCCTCTTGATGACCTGCTGATCGGTTCCTGTGACCTGATCTGTTGCAGTAACTCATCCTGAACTGAAACTGAATTGAAATTACCTTAAAGGTCTGTCCTTATGTTTCATTTCTATGGCACATAGACACTGAGAAACCGAGCTTCATGTGCATCTTGGCTGATTTAGTAAAGATCGGTAAGAGGGAGAGAAGAAAAAGGTAAAGGAAAGGCAGAAAGTGATCGAGGAAGAGAGAAGAGGAGTCAGTATCGGACCGATTTAGAGCTCAGAGAAGAGACACGAAGAACATAGATGCTGAATTAGTAGAGGTGGGACAATACATCGATATACACCGATGCATCGATCATATGGTCAATGAGTCAGTGATATCGATCCAAAATCCTAACATCAGCCAAAAATCAATAAAGTAACTAGTTATCAAACACACTTTTATTTTGAAAATATTTTCTTTTAAACTGAATGTTAATGCCAGAGCTCAGGAATAACAGAATATTAAATGATGATCTAGTTTCTTTTTGTGATGAATGGAAATAATTGCGGTGGATCCTAGATCGAATCAAATCAAAATCATATCGTGACTGAATTTGAGATATCGGCAAACATTGAATCGCTGCATCACTGTATCGATATCGATATCATATCAAGATCAAACCAGTGTCTGTCAATCCTGTGAATTAGCCAAAGAGTGAAAATGATGTTTTAAAAAGTAATCCTACCTACTGTATCATCCCTCAATCTATTTTACACTTGGTTGATCCAGATCAGAGCTGTGGAGTCAGAGGCGGCTTACATCCTGGTTCATCAGAGGTTTACCCATTTCTTACATCTCTTATTAGTCAAACTATATATTAAGACTAAAATAGTTTTGTCTTTACCAAATAAAGGCACCTTTTTTCTGTTATCTTGATGAGGCCCAACTTGTTTGGTCAAATAAAGACACATCAGCTTGGACTCCTGATTTACTCTGAATAACAACCTTGTTATTCTCTCACACATCTGTGATATCTGACAACATTTCCATCCCATCCAGAAAATGTTGCATTTTTCTTTCACATGTCTGCTCCTTCACAGCCTGTACCGGTGCAGGCCCAGCCACGGCCAACGTGTGCCCAGATGAGATAACGCGGTGCAAGCGGGGGTGTGGGTGTGCGGGGGCACCAGGGAGACCTGCCTCCTATGGAAAAAAAAAGGAAACTTGGAGCCCGGCCAAGTCTTTCTTCCTCGCCGCCTTCCGACTCACTCCTTCTGCCATGTAGCGGTCCATATGAAACAAGTCAATACAGAGAAGCACAAGCAAACAAACAAATGAGTTGGGGAGTGTGTGTGTGTATGCACAGACGCGCGGAAATAGTGTGTAAATGTGCGTGTGGGGGGGAATTATCATGGAGAAAAGACGTGCAGTGACTTTCTTCATCAAAAACCTTGGCAGACGATCAGAGGAGTGTAAGCTATTGTTGGAAGACACCCTCCCCTTTCCCAGAGCACACAAGCAAACACTGTGGGATACACACAGTCAGACACACACATCCCCTGCCTTCCACTCGCCTCCCCCACACTCAAACTTCAGCAGAGTTGCATCCCACTGTCACATCTCTCCTCCAAAGTCACAATTAAAGATGCTGAATGAGTCTATGAGTGTGTGTGTGGCGGTGTGTTGGGAGGGTAGGTGGCTGCTTCAGAAAAAAAAAAAAAAGTTTGATTGGCAAACTTTATCAGAGGGGCCCGAGGGGACTGTGCAGCCACTGTAAACGATTTATCGGAAAAATGCATCCCAGAATGCACCTGGGGGGTCCGTGCCCCGGGGCGATTATTGAATGACCTCTGAGAGCGTGACTCCTGCTCACCTTCCCGCCCAACAACAAATTAACTTCCTTTAAGAGTGAAGATGTAGCAGGGCGACCCGTGCAGCAGCCGTATTTACACAGCAGGGATCTGACACAGTGTCAGACCCAAAACAGAGGGAAAGTCCATGATGGGAGGGGGGCGGCACGGGTAGTGTGCTGGTGTGAAAGTCTGGGATATTATTTTTCTATTTGGAAGCATTGCACGCGTTAAAATGACACAACTGTTAGAGTGATTAGTGTTAAAGAAACTAATAATTAATATGTTATATTCATGATTTTGAATGTTTATTTGGAGGATGCAGTGTCATTCCTAAAGTTTAAAGTAAAAAAAAACTTTCCGGAAACTAATATAAGATATGGAACATTTTCTTTTTGCTTTATGAATATGAGAATTTGATTGTTTTTCCTTAATTTTGCTGCAAGAATCTGAGGAAAATTAATATTTTCTCAGGAACTGAACAGTTGAAAAATATTTTGGTGCGTTCGATTTGTCCACAGAAGTTGGATTTTCAGAGTTTTGAGTCGGAAATATAACCTGAACGCTCTCTGAAGTCGGAACTCTGACTGGGAAAGTCCGGCAGTCCCACCAACCCCGATTTTACCCACTAAAGATGGCTTCCCAACAAGTCAATGGTGACTGAAACTAGGATGCATATATTTATGTTTGCATGTTCTTATTTAACTGCACATAAATTAGAGTGAAAGGTAGTGCTTTGTAACTTCTATGCAGACAGTAAGTTTACAAAATGCACGCATGTTTAAAACGCTGAATAAAAGCGTTGGATGTGATCTCTCTGCTAACACTAGAAGCTGTTTGCTAAAATGTTTAGCCTCTGAAATTAACACCAACTAAGGGGATATATGGCAGTTTTGCAAGTTGTCCGACTTGGTCAACCTTGAACGCTCTCAACTTCTGTTCTGACCTCCGAGACAAATCAAACGCAGCATCAGCCCGTATTTTTGGACTCAAATGTCAAATGACGGTTTTTAATTGTCTACCTACCTAGTTTTAATTTCAAAGCGGCAAGCGGTCCCCCGTTAAAGATCAGCGTCAGCATATCTGTGCCCTCCGGCCCTCCATCCAGACCAGACCCCCACTGCAGCGCAGCCAGGCTTCCGGAGCAGCGCAGGTGCCGAGTTAGTCTTAATGTTTCAGCTGGAGATGCTTCTTCTGCAACGAGTACCACGCTTACAGGTGCCAAGCCCACATCGAAGCACATCAGCTCCTCCTGTCCTCCTGCTACCATGACAACAGCGCCAGCAGGATGCCAGGCGAGGAGGGTGGGCGGCACGGGGCAGGAGGCCAGGAGCGAGACCCCCCGTCTCTGGTCGTACAGGACTAAGGAGGAGTCGCTTAAGCCCAGGAGGAGCATGGTCTCTGAAGGGTGACGAGAGCAGGAGATGGGATACGCCGGCAGTGGGATGCGGGTGACGGACAGGCGGTGCAGTCGCCCCCGAGCGCATTCGAAGACGCAGCTCTCAGCCCAGGAGGCGTCTCTGGATCCTGGAGGTCCGGCAGGTAACTCCACGGTAAGAAGCTGGTAGTGCTGAAGCTGGCTAAAGCGGCAGTCCAGGGGGTTGCCTTTGGTCCGGATGGAGCTCAGGATCTGAAGGTAGAGAAAAGAGGATGCATCCGGTTAGTTCAGCTGCTGCAAACTTGAGCTTCTGCTTTATCTGATTTGCAGCAGCTAGAAGCAGGAGATGCTGGCTGATGCTTTGTAAAGCCATGAACATGGAAGCATCTCTCCACTTATTAGATACACAGCCATGAAATTAAAGCAGGATCTTAACAGATCAGGTCTTTATATTATTTCCATTCTCCTCAGCTAATACTTAGATCTGCCTAGACACCAGGATGCTTAACTACATTTGACAGATACGGTTGTTGTGGAAAATTAAAGGTGCAATATGTAGAATTCTATAATCAGTAAATTTAGGAAAAATCCAGTTATGATTGTTGTCAAAGGTGCACACACTCTGTGTGCAGCAACCACAATGTCAACATGTAACCACATGTAATATTCCAGAGACTGTACTTTTCCATACGGTCGGCTGTACACAGATGTACTTTAAAATGGGAGGTTCTGCATCAGAGATGGAAGAATTAAAAAAGAAGTACAAGAAGCAGACATGGCTTTGTTTTTATGACAAGAATTAGGGTAATTAATGACTGTTTTTTGCATTTATACACTATGTATTTCAATGAATCCACTTGCAGAAGACATTTCTAATCTCAGTTTGACTTCCTGGTTAAATAAATAAAAGATTCCTGATTTCTTACCACTTTTACCGGCTCACAGTGACTTCACAGTGTACTTCAGCTACAGAATATCAGTACAAAATGAACAGAAAAAAACAAATAGACTCTAACTTAGTGTCTCTAAGGGAAAAAACAGACCTTGCTTTTTATCTGAACACTATGATTTATTCAGTGAATTAAACTTAGAACTTTGCTCACTCCATGCTAGACAGCAGCATATATGAACTAATAAATACAAAGGACACGTGAGAATGATGAACTTCTGGCAAGATCATCTCATCACTACATCTTCAAACAGATAATTAAGATTCACAATATTGCAGCATGAACCTTTAAGGTAGCAGTAACCACTACTCCACACATAACCAGTGGAGATGAATCCACAGTTGGAATCTTTGGCCAAAATTAAGGGAAGTTCCTTAAAGGAAGCGTGCTAGTACTTTTCTGAAAGAAACCAATAAAAAGCAAGAGAGAACATCTAAGAGGAAGACAGGGATACAAATGAGTGACGCCACTTCGGCAGCCCGTGACCCCCTGGAGAGGACGGAAATTGGGTATTCCACGTTGCTCGTAAGCACCCAGCTGTCAATCAAGACAGCTAATGATAAGAGTTTAATTTTAACTCAAGGTCAACAACATCTTCTCCCTGAGCATGCCACAGCTTGGCACCCCGCGATAAACAACCTCCACTGTTTACCTGCGAAAGGAGCCAAGAGCTCATCGCTCGGTAATGTCAAGAAGAAAGCCCCTCTTCTGATGACATAAGGAAATCTGGGAATTATTTGACCAAAAAGGTGAAATCCAGTATGTAGATTATTTGCTCCTGGCCTTCGACCAGTTGGTGGGCACACAGGCCCTGTGATGAGCGGTGACAGTGGGGGAGATAGTCCGTATCACGGGTGGTGCTGTTGATAAAACGCCCACATCGAACAGGGACAGAAGGTGGGAGGACAGAGACAACAGGCTGTGGTAAACAGCAGTCAAACAGTTCCTCAGTCACTAACAGAGCTTTTTAGAAAGGATTTCACCTTACCAAAGCCTCTATCACAGCCTCGCATTGACCGTGGCAGCTTTGGCTAAATGAGCCCATTTCTTTTCGCCATGTAGACAGAAAGAGGGATCGGCTGCCTGCCCGCCTTCTTTTCCTTTTGCAAAGCTGCTCGGCCCAGTTTTTTTGGCAGGCATTGCCAAAAAGGGACTTAGAGGGAGGAAGGCTCTTTTTTTTTTTCTTTGCCTGCCCATGGTCTACAGCAGGAGAGAAGCAGATGACTGTCCTCCTGAAAGCTTTTTTTCTTCTCTATAATCCCTCAGAGCTAGCTTCTGCTGCTCCCCAGGGGGTGGATGCTGTGTGCGAATGTCTGTGTTTATTTGAGGCAGGCAAGAGGCGCTGGACTCAGGTAAAAGGTGGCACAACCTCGGGATCGCTACATTTCTGCAGTGACAATCGGACCCAAGCATTGATTTAACACAAACACACGGCAGAGGAACTGAGTCCGTACTACAGAGCGCTGTCAGAGGAATCACACGACCTACTTCAGCACCAGAAACCGTGACCCTTCAGCACACACTCCACACCACATCGCATCGCCTCAGCTTTTCATCCCATGCCCGGCCTGCTTGTGCTCACAGCCTGCTGTGCCAGCATGCCAACATGGCACAATCAGGGGGAAGAGGTGCTGCTGAATCAGCTTTGTGTCCGCTGACAGGTGACCCTCCAAGAAAAGCAGAACGGAGGACAAACATCAGCAGTTATCCTGCCGTGACTCCTCAGTCCATGACAGCCTGTTTCCCAGAAGTTTTCAGATCATCCTTGGCTTCAGACGGGTATTTACTTGTTTTTTTTAAGTATGAATCTGCAACATCAAACTACGTTTGGTTGATTTTCCATCAATGTTATTATCAGTACCAAAGCATCAATTGAACTCAAAAAATATTTTTGGGTATAAATTATTTCATACCTGATTTATTTGATGGTATAACCAGTAATTTGATAATGATATATCTATCTTTCATATTTAGATGTTACGATCTGAAGATCGGGGAGTGAAATGTAGAACACAGGAGGTTGCAAAAAAACCCAAAAAAAAACTGAAATGGCAAAAAACTGAAATCCAAAAGACAAGAAACCAAGAAACCAAGGATTGAAAAACTCATGAAGCAGAAACAAAAGTGGTGACAACAATGACAAGGATCTTCCAACAGATAAAGAAGAGGGATGAGAATAAATATCATCAAATGTAATGTAGGATAGCAGAGCTGGTAAGAAACAAGGACACAATAAAGAGAATCCAAAGTAAACGCTTATGAAATGAAACAGTAAATAATGCAATTTAGAAAACAAGATGTGAATAAGAAAATAAAAAAAATCTGAACAAAATCAGATGCAGGAAAATCAAACCCAGAAAATAATGAAGGAGCAGAGGAAAACCTGACTTAAAGAGGAAGTAAGAAGACTCGGACAAAATTAACACTAAAACAAGAAAATAAAAATCATAAATCCTACAGACACAATTTTGTGTAAACAAAGTTTAAATGGTTCATCACTTGGCTTCAGAATATTAACATCTATTAAATATTTATTGTAAATTATCACAAATACTTACAACTAATATTTACAGTACTATCAGTGAGAATACTAAAGCTCTGAATTCTTGGAGTTTGGGATTTTTCCCTGAGGACAGATCAGAGATTAATGACTTCTATATTAAATTATGTCTATCTGATTCTATAAGGGTGCATTCACTATGGCCCACTCACTGATAGTACAATTTGTTTGCAGCAGTGAGAACATGCCTTCAAACTCTGGCCCACTACTTAACCGGTTCAGTTATAAGCAAACCCTGGTAAACATGGTGCAGTAAATGGCACGGTCCTGGCCAATCGATGAGCCGGATTTTCTTCTTCTTTTTTTTGGTCGGTGGTCGATTCGGGGAGCATCACTCCTAGCGAGCAGTTGTAACTGTGTGACGTTGTCCTGATGTTTGATCTGCTTGAGTAAAGTGAAGTGTGAAACCAAACCAAACCAAGATGTGTCCACAAGACTGATGGTGTGAATGCACCTAAGAAAACCTTTAAAATGCTGATTTGCTGATGAACACCAGTGGCTCGACAAACGTTTTACACACAAAGACCCAATAAAAATCAGCATATTGTTACCATCCAGCACTAATTTTTAACTCTTGTGATATTAATTTGAGCATGCACAGCAGCGTTTTGACTCTGGGTAATATTTAACTCCATGTTATACCTCATTTTCCTTTCACTGTAGACTGAGCAAAGGCCAGCTAAACACTCTTGAAGGCAACACAGCTGATTAGGAGATTAGAGAAGTTTCAAGACTTGCAGGGTTTGTGTCATTTAAAGCTAAAAACTCTTAATCTGTCAACACTCAGAGAGCTGTAAATGATGTGACAGTCCACCAGCTGCTGACGGTGTGTCCTGCAAACATGCACACATGGTTACCTGTATGAATTTTACAGTAAAGCAACCAATCTGATCAAAGATATAAAGTAATTAATATGGTATTAATATAAGCATCTGTGCAGATAGACTTTTAACATGTTTCTATAACATATCTTTGAATCCTTGTTAAGAAAAAATATATAAAAGTAATGAAAAAAGACAAACTTTGCAGCAGGTGAATGCACAGGAAATCTGCCATAAACCTGGTAGCATAAAACAGAAAACCATGAACAGGGTCAGAAGACGGAGCAAGCACGGTGGAAAAAAACGGATGAAGACAGACAGGAATATGCACAAAAGGTGATGAGAAAGAGTGGAAATGGGAAAGAATAAATGGATGGAGCAGAGGGGAAGAAAAAAAGGGAAATAGGTGCATGGAGAGAAAGATGCAAAGAGAGCAGAGACAGGGAGAGAGGGAGACAGAGAGAGAGAGAGAGACCTCTAGTAAGTAGCTTTCTCCTGGTTATTGGTTTCAGTGACTGGTCAAAACTATTCTTCTCCATTCTTCTCCCCTCTCTCTTGCCGGCACCCTTTTTCTCCCTCCATGGCGTGAAAGATAAAGCGGACGGGCCCAACTGTGTGGCTGGCCCTTGTTCACAGCAGTGGCCTTTTGAAGCCAATTTTCCAGCTCACGGAGCAGAGAAAGACAGGGAGAGACGGATAGAGAGAGAGGGACTTGGAGGAGAGTGGAGGGATGAGGGCTGTTCAGAGAGGAGAGGAGGAGGGGTGCTGGGTGGGACTGGGAAGTTTTAGGCATGTGAATAAGGGGTTAGCTGGATTTATACTCGCACGGCATCTGCTGTAGGTTCGAGAAGATGAGGCGCACCTCTTCAGACCTGACGTTCATCCCCTATTACGCAGCAAGGCTACCCGGAAGTTCTCTTTTTGCGATTGTGTGTTTCTGGCATTTTATTTGTTTGCGCTGTAAGATTTAACATCGAAATTATTCATTCATTTGCTTCCATGTGCTTGTGATATCGCAACATTGCTCTGAAACAGGAAATACCTGCCACAACTGACCTGTGGAGTTTACCAGCCGATAAATCTACTGCCACCTTCAGATTTGGAAGAGAAACTGCAACACGATGCACGAGCTACGCAGCATCAGCTACGCAGCATCAGCTACGCAGAGTATAATCCAGCTGTAGAGTTGAAGAACTGATGAGAGAAAATGTTCGCACACAGCAGGATTACAGACCCAAATACTCCTCACACCTTCACTGCAGGACACAGATCAGAACCTGCATTTTGGATTCCTCGACCCTTTCCTGGTCCAGGTTATTTACATCTTCGTATTAAGACTACAGGTTTATATGCTGTAGAAGAAATTTACACCATCAATTTAGCTCAGAAACACCTTGTTAAATAAAAAGATTTTAAAGGAGCAATTTAAGATTATAGTTTTTTTTTTACTTGAATTGAATTGTCTATACTTTTATACGTATTAAAAGACGGTGGAAATGACACAAATACGGATAAAACAAACTGTAAGGTGGCAGATAACAGGATGTCATATGGTTTAAAAACAGAAAAACTATGTTCACAAAAACAAAAAAGTGAATTAAGATTAATAAATTCCAGGAAACGGTGTTTTATGTTTGGATGGCGAATGAGGTGAGCATGAAAGACGAATCATTAAAAATGTTAACTGCCAGCATTAAACTGTGTATGTTTTCCTCTCCCTCCCGCCACCCCCCCTCATAGCCCTGTATGCCGTGGCTCCACTTATCAGCATGAGGGGGGGGGTTGAATTAAGACCACATAGGGAAAGAAATCAGACTTTTTTAAATGCCGAGAGACTGGCTAGAAAATTGGCTTAGCGCGGCAGATAGCGAACTGAACAAAAGGAACATATATATGAGCTTGAAGTGATTGAAGTAGCTGGCGTCGCCCGATGTGTGCCCGACGTTTGATTCCCGCTACGGCTCTTACATAAACTGCTCGCTTAATTTCACACCGCGCATCTGAAAAATGACAACAAACGCTTTCATTAGAGCGCAATGCCGCAGCCCCGCGAGGAGGGAAAAGAAGGAGGAGAGGAGGACGGAGGGGAAGGGGAGGCGGGGTGTTTCGGAGGAGACGGGGAGACTTAAACTAGGTGAAGGAGTGTGATAAATGTGAAGAGCGTTCCAAAAACAAGGAGCAGAAAAAGCAGCAAACAACATTTGCTTTGATTATTTCAATATTCATGCCCCCCCCCACCGCCACACCATCCCTTCCTCCTCCAATCCCCCCCTCATTCTCTCCTGCGTGAATTTGTTTTCCTAGCATGCAATTGGTAACGCTCATCTTTCCTCCTTCTTGCAAATTCTCCTCCTCTCTCTCCGCCGTGGTGAATAGTTTGCATATGCTTATGGAGGCAAAGACACGAGGAGCGCAGTTAAGCTCGGTTTGGTAATTTGGGATTTTCATCTGATTTCGGCGTGAGGCCAATCCCACGTCGACACAGAATAGGGAGTTGGGAAGGGTTTTGCCAGGGGCCACGAGGATGCGTGTGTGTGAGCGAGAGGGGGAGTGGGAAGGTGTAGGCGTTGAACCACAGCTTAGCTCTCCAGCTTATTTCATATGGTGATGCATGAAGGTGCAACACTGAGGTACCACCCTTGAGGTGACTAACACACCATCCCCAATCCTATCCATACAACACAGGTCTCCGCTCAGCGGCTTTGTTGCCTCTTTCACCGCGTGTGTGCCCCAGAGTTTGCAGGGGAATGCAAACAAAATAGAAAAAAAAAAGTAAACAGCTAAAGGTGTGATTTCTGTGGCTGACTTTAAGGCGTCAAGCGGCACATAAAGGTATTAAAAACCTTAAAAGTTAAGAACTTTGGTCATGGAAAGTCGTGCAATTCCATGCTTCTCTGTTCACTTGTTTTGTTGCTGCTGTGTTTAATTATTTGTTAAAGTTAGATTTAGCAGAGTTTCTACTCTAATGGGAAAAAAAGGCTTGTTTCATACAAAAGAGCATCCATGCCCGTCAAGTCATCAACTCCTTTAAAAGACAGAAAGTGAAACAAGCAGAGAGGATAATGTGAATACAGAAGAAATTCACTCAGTAGCTTCTTTTAAAACCGGAAATATACAACAGAGAGTTGCTTATAAAAATGAATAAGACTTCATCAAGAAAAAGTTCTGCTGTGATTGGCATGACATGATGGAAACCGGATTCATCTGTCAACACTGTTACTGTCTAATATCCAGGTATGTGTCACTGCAAGCAGGAACATCTTTGAAATCCTTGGACATCTGAGGGTTTTCCTTTGCCAAAATAAATATTAATGGATCAAATTTATATTGTGCTTTATAGCTGACAGGCACTCAAAGCATTTACATTGGATCCATTATTCATTCAATTCTCATCCATACCTGGTGATGGTAAACAACACGTGTAGACGCAGCTACCCTGGGGCAGACAATGCAAGCCAACAGCGTTCCCAACCACCACCGAACTTTCATCCACATAAGGGGATATAACTGGGGGACTGGGATTTGAACTACCAGCCTTCAGTCAAAGGACAAGCTGCGCTACCACCGTGTGATTAGGGTCTACTAAGAGATCTCAAACCAATTTTAATAGAGAAATAAATGAAAAGGAGGCGTAACGGAGCCGTTCTGATCAGAGGGCTTTCAGCACCAGGAATCAAGCGCTGCAGTGTAAACATGTACACATATCACTGCACATGAGTCTTCTGTAGCACGAATATGGATTTGCTGGAAACCAGAATCTCTTTCGGATGTCATGAGACCTCATGCCACACCAGAGAGTCAAACTATACATTAGACTGATTGAAAAACGTTTTCTTTGCCTTAGTCACAAAGTCATCTTCTCATCGATGGACCAATACAGCCCACAGATCTCAGATTAGACACTTACAGGTCTTCATTATAGGGAAGTCACTGTGTAAAAGAAACAAAACCAACAATTTCTGTAAATCTGACTCAGAGTGCATGATTAAATTCTGAAAATACACAGTAAAATATGTTCATTTATTCGTTTTTTATACAGCTCATTCCTGTTCAGGCTCATGGGGAAGCTGGAGCTTTCCCACCATCGACAGAGTGATGGACCAGTATATATCCTACTGCCATCCTGCAGTAAAGCCATCAAGAATCCACAGGAGTTTTTGGACAAGATAAGGTGTCTTTTAGAGATCTTAAAGAATTGTGAACATGGATTTAACAGAGGAAACATGATGCAATATTCATCATTTCTACCATCTGCTGGTTGACAAATATGCACATCATTCAAAAGTTCCCATTAGTTGCACAACTATTAACAAAAAAATAAAGGGGTTGTCTTCGTCTTGGTTGAGTTTCACAGTTCCCCGTGACTCAAAGGTAATACCTAAAGCTGCTTTTGTCCATTAACAGCTCACAAAAACTAAAGTACATCATAAACAAGTCGAGAAAATGTAACAGAAAATCCATGGCTAGATAGTTCCTCATGCTTTCATACCCTCCTTGTATTAAATCAATGTTTTACCATGAGCGCATGCCTCAGTTGATCAATAAATGTTTCTCTATTAGGGCAGGGCAATATATTGAATTTTTCAAAAATATCAAAACTTTGTCACACAAGATCTAGAATAGGGCAATATCGTTTATATTGAGTGATTTTTATTTTGAGTTAAAAGTATCTTTATTTTTGCATTATGCACAACTTTATCTTTGTTATGGTAATTGAAAAGTATTTTTTGTTATTCAAATACACATATACTTTAATTTCAGTCAAAGATTTTAATGTATTTTGATGGTTTGGGTGCTGATTTGGGGCTTTTTCTGCTGTAAAACTGCGAGGAGACCCTTCCAAGCACCAAGCAGAAGCTGGTACCTCCGTTTTTTCAATATGTATTGATGACATTCAAGTTTTGAACCGGAGAGGAGATGGTCGGTAAGCCTTGTGCATGTGTACCTTGAGGCCTTCTGTGGGTGAGTGGCTGATCAAAACCAGGTTGTTTGTGTTTGTTTCTGTGGGAGTCCATGGCCACAGGTCGTCTCCGGGCTCAGCCAGGTTCCACCAGCAGACCGCCACATCCTGCAGACGGTTGAGACGCACGTTCCTGTGAAGCCTTCGACCCCGCCCGCCCGCCTCCACACACTCCACCTGGACACAGAAATACAGAAACACCTCTCATCAAGATGGGGAAGTCATTAAACCACATTAACGATTATTCTATTTGGATTCATCCTCCTGGCCTGTTTCATCACCTGAAGGTTCTCCAGCGTTCACATCTGTAGCCCCCCCATGTCTTCCTCGTCCTTCCCAGATTCTGTTTTTGTTGTTTGTGGATATCTAAGGTTGTTTTTTATCTTCCATTATTAATGTCTGTGCGGGTTTTGTTCTATCGGGCTTGTTGTTTCAGTGATGTGCATATTTTTGGGAAGGTCCGCCACGCTCTACAGGCCACAACAAAGAGACGCACAGTAATGAGCTCTCGTGGTGCTTTGGGCATGGGAGGGGGTGGGGTTCGGGGGGGGGCACATCCACGCAGACACACATACATGAATTTCTTCAAGTATGTACACAAACACGAGTGCATATACAAGCAGAGGCAGTGATATAAAACACTTTTATAGATAGAAAAAGAGCGACACACACAGCATTAAAGTCTTTTTAAAGGAGGTGAAATTACAGGTCTTACACTTTGACCCAACCCTTTCACACACCACAGCTCATTCCCTCTTCACACACACATGCATGGACACTCGCAGCCAGCGCTGCATCCATACAGGCCTTTCATGCACTCTTTATCTCCAGTCACACTCGCCAACACAGACAATTGATAGCTCTCACAAACACATATATATCCATGATAATATCACAAAGCACAAGACTTGAAGATAGAGGAGGTCAGATGAGAAAGAGGCAAAAGACAGAGGAATAAAAGGTGATTATGAGGGAAAAGGCTGATTGTTTGGGTTTGGAAAGAGGAGCGAGATATAATAGCTGCTTTTATGCACGACGGCCTTGGGGAAATGGGACAAGAGGAATAAAACATGCTTGAATTAATGAATGAATGAAGGACAAAACAATGTACGCACACAAAGATGAAAAAAACTAGAATAATTGGAATTTTATAATAGATCAATGAGAGGTTTGAGCCCAAAAAGAAAAAAAAAAAAAAATCAAGGAAAAGAGCAGTCAGCTGTGACATCAAAATCCCACCGACCAGGCAAGCTGAGGCGCGAGAACACGAGATGCTTCTTTTTCAGTTAATGTGTCTGGACAAAAACAACAAAATCAGGTTTAAACACTTAGTAACATTCAGAAATTGGTCAACTGACAAGCTGTGCTGTATGAGCAGAGGAGATCTGGGATTCGGTGGTCCATGCCGGCCCTCCTTGCCCCCCCCCCCCTTTAGGTGGAATTTTGCTTTGGACATAAAATATGCCTGAAAATCATGGAAAGTACATGTGATGATAG
>JAVQJG010151869.1:0-10143 GCA_036024015.1 Craterocephalus amniculus
CTGATGGATTGTGGATGCAAACATGGTCAGGTTTACATGTGTGTGTGTGTGCGTGCGTGCGTGCGTGTGTGTGTGTGTGTTTGTGTGTGTGTGTGTGTGTGTGTGTGTGTGTGTGTGTGTGTATGTGTGTGTGTGTGTGTGTGTGTGTGTGTGTGTGTGTGTGTGTGTGTGTGTGTGTGTCTCACCGGTGTAGACGAAGCGTCCCGGCGCTCCTTTGCAGAACTGTTTGGACTTGTAGGACAGCGTTACCTCCACAACTCCAGGGATGTGTCGCGGGGGAGTCTGAACCCGGATAGCGTGTGGGGTGATCAGCTGCAGAGACGGAGATGGGTTTGAACAATGTTACCTTGGAAACAGACATCAAACTGCATCTAGATGTTCATTAACCTTTTAACAGCTAATCTATCATTTCTGATAAATACAATTTGTGAGACCTGTGGTAAACTGTGGTAAATTTGTGAGACACTCAGTGGTAAACTCTTTGTCCAATTCTTGCCTGGACACACTCTGATACCTTTCATGGGACAATAAAGACTTCCTATTACAATAAAAAAATATTCGTCCTTTATTTCTTGGACATTAAAGGGTTAAATAAAAATTAAGTCAATTTCTAAACTTGGGTGACCAACATCTCCTTCATTTTATTTTTTTTTTGTTTTTTTTTTTGTTTTTTTGTTTTGTATCCGCTTGACTTGGATTAAAGCTACATGATGCAGAATATTTCAAGGAGCAGAAAACAGATTTCTTTTGCCCTTAAATGGGGATAAAATTAGACACCTGCCCAGAATTGTGATTTATTTACATAAAAAAAAACAGAAATCCTGGCTTTACATTTTAACAACCCGTCATCGCCATTTGCTGGAAGTTAAATGCAGCTTATCTAAAAGCTCAGAGGTGTGAACATATCTGAAGTAAATTAAAAGGAGAATCTGAGGCGTGGAAACCTTTCTGCAATTATTCTACTTCTGTAAAACTCATGCTGTTTTTTTTTAATCTTATTTTTAAGTTTTATTCTTTAATTTGTTTTCCTTTATGAGGACACCCATGTTTAATAGTTGTTAATTAAAAAAGGGAAAAACCTATTGTTGATATGATATTTTTGTAATATTTTTCATGATTCCACAAAAGGAGAAAAAAAACCTTGTGCCTCCAAAGTGACACAAGTCCTGGAAAGTAAAGTTATTCATATTATCATTATCATTAATAGTGTCATTATTGCTATCGCTGTTTCTTAATCTCCCTATGTTATATTCTTTTCTGTTACTGTAGTTTTGAACTTTGTCATCTACACATAGGCACCTTAAATACTGTCACAATTTGCTTTAAAAAGAAAATCGTAATCATCATCATCATCTACATTACTGTGTTTGCGTCAGATGAAGGGAAATATAAATAAAAACAAAGATGAACGAAGTTCATCAAGCTACTGCATCACGTTTAGACTCAGAAACACATCAGAGCCGAGACAGAAAACTAAACTTCGCCCGATCTGGGTCAGTGAGCGTACAGAGGGATGCTGGGCTTTGGAGTCCGCCTGCTCGCCGCCTGATGACGCTGATCAAAGCGAGGAGCTCTGTCAGCGGCATGCAGAGGTTTACGTGGGCTCCTTCCCCGCCAGGTGTTCTGCTCTTCTGGACCTGTTTCAATATTTCATGCAGCACCGTATGCGCAGCTCCTCCTGCAGCTCCATGAGATCCACATCTGCATATTTCTGGGGACGCGCTGATGCAGGTGTTTCTGCACTACGCTTGCCTGTTTGTGTTGTTGATGTGTAACTTTGTTTTTTAAATCAACAAACAAATATCAAACTATTCACAAGAACTCCACATGAGCTTTAACACAGACCCATTCACAACCCCAGTACAGAGTACGGACAGTCCAATTTAATCCAGTTGATTGTGCTCCAACTTTAATCCAAATAAAACAAATCCACTACATGATCCGCAGTAGTCCAGTTTATAATAACCACATTCATATAAATCCATTCATACAAATAATGACCTGGCTAAGGAAACTATCAGGCTGCACATTTGATTCAGTCCTCCATCCTGACCTGAGAGGAAAATAGTGGAGAGGAAAACCTCCACCAGAACCAGAATCAGGAAGAACGGCCATCTGTCTGGACCAATTAATTAACATTTTAGATACAGATGTTTACCTTCAACCTGACAGATGTGATTATGTTCATGTTCAAAAGTAGACAAATCATTAAATCTGTGGATCTATTCATCTATTGATCAATGGGCGTCCTTCCTAGTTTGAAATACCTACAGACTGAAAAAAGACTCTTAGAGACTTGCAGAAATTTCAAAACTCCCTTCATGCAAAACATCTTCTTATCCCTGCATCTCAGGTTATACGTACACATTCAGTCTGACCAACAAACCAGAAGCATCTTTTAGTAAAAACGTCACATTCATTTGTTTTCAGAGCAAAACTTTGTATTTCATACCATTAAACTCTGCATTTATGTAAGAAAACTAGTTTTCCTCTGACCTCGCTCCAGACCAGCATGGTGCCGAAGACCACCTGCAGCCCATCAAAGAAGTTGTCCCCGATGAGGATGACGGTGGCGCCGCCGGTCGTCCAGCCCTCGCTCGGACTGATGGCTTTGATGCAGGGCGTGGCTGCTTCGGAAACACACAGCGACATGACAGCAACATGAGCGATGGAGTTACAGATATCCGGATCAGAACTTCGCCTTTTCACCGTTTACCTGCAGAAATGCTTAAACTTCATGGTTCTTATGTCATGTTTACAGGATTATTTACACATCTGCTGAGAACCGGTTAATCTGAGCTCCATGTTTTCATTCCTTACCTTTAACCGGCCACTCAGAGCTCTCTTCCAGGTAGCTCACCACAAACACACGCTGGGATTAGTTCTTTCCAGAACAACGCCGATCAATACGGTACTCCACATGCATGGTGCCTACACTCTGAGTCCAGGCAGACAGGCAGGCAGACGGCCTCAGAGCTGCAGGGAAACAAGACCATCCTCGGCTTTATGGCTTTTTCCCCGAGCCGTGTTGGTTTGTTGGGAGGATGAGCCATCATTCCAGTCAGACTCCGAGTTCCTGATCTACTGAGACACATTCAGAGGCTCTGTGAAACATCTCTGTGCCAATTTTCTCTTCTGTGAGTGGGAGGAAAATTTTCTACGACATGTTCCAGCCAGGAGAGGTTTAAGGACAACATTCAGAGAAGAATCATTTTAACTGATTTACTCTGGTTCCTTAGTGCAGCTGAAGATTTGGGAGGTCCGATCAGGAAAAACAAAAGGTACAAGAAGAAAGTAAAAATAGATTTGAGAAAAAGGAGAACATTTAAGAAGCCATCGGTTCAGATCCTTGGTCCTAGAGGTTCTCCGACCCACCAGACCCCTCTCTGTGGACGTCCCACTGGGTTCCTGTTCTCTCTTTACTCTCCATGTAGAAATGTCTGACATTATTGTTAGTGATTCGTTTCTCCACATCTTCCTCAGCAGGTATCACTGGTTTAAGAGTCAAGCTGCTTGTTGACCCCTCTTTCCTGTCCTCTGACCCCCAAAAAGTCCCAGCAGATGGCCGTCCTCCTCAGTTCTGGTCCTGCTGGAGGTTTTCCTCTCCATTGTCTCCTTGTGCAGCTCAGTATGGAGCAATGAATCAAACAGAAGATTCTTCAACTGGATTATTATATCTATGAATAGTTTACATGTTCACAGTTATTATAAACTGGAGTAATGTGGATTATATCATGGATATGTTTTAACTGGATTATAATTGGACTGTATCTGTAAAAGTGCTTTGAGATGATTTCACTGTGAATTGGTGCTGTATAAATAAATCTGAATTGAAGTGATGTCACACACTATTTAATGTGGGACATCACTGATCAGTAAACTGAGCATCACGTTCGATTAAAAGAAAACATAAAATGTTTTGTAGAAAAACACCAAATATTCCAATTTAACCAACAAATGTCTGACTTTATGCGAGCAGCTTAAATTTCGGCTGATGGTTCTGCTTCTGTCGGGAATCAAACTTCCATCGTTCCAAACAGGAAAGTCTTTCAGCGGCGAATCTGGACCGATCCACAGCCAAGCATCAGGACCACACATTCTGATGCTTGTCTCTGTGTATTCTGTGTGCTCCAGATGTGTGTGTGTTTAATGAATCTGCTCCAGCTGAAATGACAATGCTGCGTATTAACAATGAGAGGAGCTGCAGCGAACATCAGAACAAGACTGAGCTTCTGTCCTGACTCTGAGCTGCTGCAGAAGTTAAAAACAAACCAAATATTTGCAGGGGACTTTCAGGCTGCAGACTTCAGGGCCCGTCTCAGGCCCTTCTGGTTGCAGCATCACGTCTGAAAGTCACTCAGAGTTTCCAGATGAAAGAAAAGAAGCGGTGCAGCTGCTGCGGCGGGTCGAGGCTTTTTCCCGCTCCGAGGACTCAATTGTTGTCTCCTTATTAATTTCCCTCTTTTGTCGCAGCAGTAAACAAACAGTCCAGAGGGTCTGTGGGGTGGAGGTTGTGGAGCGGGGGGGCTTTCTGATCACATGAATGGGGCACAAAGACGAGGAGCAGGCGGTGGAAAGTTTTATCAGGGAGACGGGAGGCTGAGGGCTGGCGACAAAGGACGGAGCAGATGTTGGGCTTTTTATCGCCTCTGAAAACATCCCAGTCTGGAAGAGATGAAAGGCCCTGAGCTTCCCCCCGTGGGCTGAGATACGGGACCGGCTGGTAAACAAAGGGCCCCGTTTGGCCCCTGCAGGACTCCGTACACAACGTCTCTGCTCGTGAATGTTCAGGAGCAGGTTTGATTTAAAGTTTCTTGAAGGTCTCCAGGTGTTTCCACAGGTGAGAAACGTCTCCGTTTGACAGATTAGTGTCAGGCTGCGTTTGATTTACAACTGCAGAGATGCCAGACAGGTGGGGACTCCTTCCACAGGAGACCATCTTATCATGCTTTTTCTTTGATCCACTAACTTATCAGGTCCGATATACCCACAGTGATAAACACCACCCGTCTGGTGCGGCTAGTAGGTTAAACCAAATGAGACGATTACATCAGCAGCTACTGGGAAAAAAAACAAAACAACAGACTTCTGAAACGAGTCAGGACGGTTTACAGAGCTCGTCATCCAAGGGTGGACAACTTCCGAAGCCTGGCAAACTGTTTCAGGAGTTTGTTTTACTCTTCTGTATGTCCCAGAGGGGTGGGGTTTCACTAGACAGTGCTGAACGATGAACATCAGGAGACATACGAACAGCAGGCCAGACTGCCGTCCAGACTGAAAATACAGACTTTGTTTAATACATGTGGATGAGCAAAACAGCTGGAGTTTGTTAAACAGAACAACTCAATAAATTTTACATTAATGTGCCAACAGACTCCACCTTTCAGGATCATTCCAGGCAGAACAAATTAAACACCATCACACTTTCAGCTGGACGTATGTTTGGTTCTTTAAACCTCAGAGGTGTCAAATGGATCTCACCCAATTACAACCCGTGATATGTTTGTTTTACTCTCCTGCAGGTGCCAGATGGGTGGGCTTTATCAGAGGGTAACTGGGCAAAGACTTAAGCCCTCTCCTCTGTCACATCTTGTGTGATTCAGCCTGAAAAGAGGCTGCAGGTTAAGCTCCGCCTCCTGGCACTCCTAGTGGGACAAATCAAGTTGAAGGTTACGTCATGGCTGCTGGAAGCGCCGCACAGAGGCGGGAGGGGTTTTATGAGAGTGGGGACAAGGAAAAGTGGTGTTAAAGTTTACAACATCAGAGGAAATGTTTCCGCTCGGCTCCGGTTTCAGAGCGTGAAGTTTACAATCCAATGATGTGTTTTATTTGTGGACGGGAAGAACTGAGCGTTTTTGTTCGCCTGAACGTCCAGGAGGAGCACCGAGTTTCACGAGGAGGAGAGCTTTCATTCATGTCAGATCTTTAAGGTTCCTCTGGTCCTTGTGAATCCTGAAACCCAACCTGATCACAGATTAACCCGTTAGAGAGTAGACATGACTTCCTGTCCCGATAACCGATAATCCTGCCCTCAGACTTCCTGTCCTCAGACTTCCTGTTCTCAGACTTCCTGTCCTCAGACTTCCTGTCCTCAGACCTCCTGTCCTCAGACTTCCTGTCCTCAGACTTCCTGCCCTCAGACTTCCTGTTAGTGATAACACTGGAATGTGGGAACTTCGGATCCGGATGGACGGTTCATATCTAGGGGTTCTGGTGACCTGAAAGGCTCTGAGCAACGTCTTACCTTCAGAGGGGTCCAGGCGTCGGGCACGGCGGCCATGTTTGGAGTTGTTGTGGACGAACATGTTGTCTGACACGGCGAGGACGTGACCGTCCACGTTGACCGTAGTGGACACCACCACCTGTTGGAGGCAGCTCACGGTCAGTCACACCTCGTCTGGGTCTAAGCCCATTTTTATCTGTAGGCTAATGCATACATTAATATGTAAATACTGTAGGTAGAATAATTCAAATAAATGTAACTATGAATAAAATATGAATACCAAATATGGAATGCATTAAATGTTTTTAAATATATGCTTTAATTTAATTTATTTGGGGAAAAAACATTTTCCGAAATTAATCCAATTTTAAAAATAGAAATATTTTCATACATAACGAAATACTATACAAAAATGAAAAGTTAAGATTTATTTTTCACATTCATATGTCTAAATACAAATATAACCATTTCATTTCTATCACATGTTCCTGCCATTCTATTGGTGAACTCCATTGGTTGAGTTGTAGTATCTCGGGGTCTTGTTCACGAGTTTGGGAAGGAGAGATCGATATCGATAGGTGGATCGGTGCGGCGTCTGCAGAGATGCAGGTCTACATCGGTCTGTCGTGGTGAAGAGCCAGAAAGCAAAGCTTTTGATTTATTGGTCGATCTACATTCCAACCCTCACCCGTGGTCAGGAGCTCTGGGTAGTGACCGAAAGAATGAGGTTGGGAATTTAAGCGGCTGATATGAGTTTCCTCCGAAGGGTGGCTGGGCTCTCCCTTAGAGACAGGGTGAGAAGCTCGGACATCCAGGAAGGAGCTCAGAGCCGCTGCTCCTCAACATCCAGAGGAGCCAGGTGAGGTGGCTCGGGCATCTGCTCAGGATGCCTCCTGAATGTCCCCCTCTGGAGGGATTCCAGGCACGTCACACCAGGCGGAGACCTCGGGGTAGGCCCAGGACATGCTGGGATTATATCTCTCGGCTGGCCTGTCAGCGCATCGGTATCCCCCCGGATGAGTTGGTGGCTGGGTAGAGGGAAGTCTGGGCTTCCCCGCTCGGGTTGCTCCCCTGCCACCAAACTCCAGATGAGCGGAAGACAATATATACATATGATAAAAATATCAAATAAAATACATAAATAAAATAGTTAGAAACCTAACGATTAATATTTCTGAACAAAACTATAAAAAAAACATTAAAAATAATATTTCGATATAATGGATGAATATGTGTTTAATAAGCGGTTTAAAAATAGATTTAAATAAAAACTGTACAAACAAAGACGTCAATTTATTATTGTTATAAATTTATATATTTTCTATATTTATTTAGACAAATGCTATAATAAATATTAAATATATATAGAATTTAAAAAGTGTGTAAATTTGTAACTGAGGGAGAATATTGTTGAAACTGCTTTATTTTTACAGAGAAACTTCAGGTTGCTCGTTACACATTTTATAAAAGGACAATTCATTCAGTCTAACCATCTGAACTGAAAGGAGTTGCTATTTTTAGGTTATTGTGCTGTTATTTGACTAGTCTGTCCCACTCAGGCTCAAGCTGCTGTGTGTGTGGCCCCTGTGGCCCCTGAGTCGGAGCCAGCAGCTGTTGTAGGAACTGATTACAGATGTGCAGCAGTTCGGTTCTTACCTGAAACCTCCGCATGTCTCGTGGGTTTCCTGCATTTTTCAAACAGTTCTGATTGCACTTGAGGAAGAACTTCAAGAAGAATCTGGAAGAAAAACAGAAGATGGAGAAGATGAGACTGGAGGAATGTTTCAGACACTGAAACCAAACACTGGAACTGGGAAGAGCTGACGCTGTGAAGCCGGGTTCAGGTTTCACACAAAGAAAGTTCTGCAGACGGACACCTCCTGTTGGTATCGGGTGATCTGATCATTCTCCTGCAGACTTACAGAGTCTCATTAAGCGGCACCTTTTGAAGCTCGCCGTGTGTTGATTTACGCCCGTTGCCATGGCAGCAAAGGAGTATTGATTGGGAATGGATATCAATGAGGACGGCTGGTAATAACCAGCCGTTTTGGAGGAGGGAGGCGGGTCAGGATGGATTGCCATCTTAATGCATTTCCCGCTGCAATGTAATCTGCACACATCCATCTCCTCGGACCATAACCCCCCCTCCTAACTCTCCTCACCCTCTCAGGACCCCCCCTGTTCTGATGGAGCGCTTCCTTTTTAATTGTCACATTATCACAATAATAATCCAGGCAGTTAACAAGCAGCAAGGTCGCAGACAGACATGTCACATTAACCAGGGGATAACCTCCGCTCAACACCAGCCCTTCCTCCTCCTCCTGCTACGCTGAGGCATGCTGGGAGTTCAGGAGGAAGAGGAGGAGGGTGGATACAGATGGGGCCTCAGTGAGGTCGGCATTGATTTCCACCATAATAAGACAGAGAATAAAGAATATATTTAAAAACCTTCCCTCCTCACACAGCTGCATTCAGACTGAGTCCTTCAGTTTTCCTTTAAAATCCCACAAATTTCCAGTTTCCACATAGATCACCGTACATGAGCTCATTAAATAATTACACATTTTCAAAAGCACTCAGATTTATCCAGGAAAATGTAACTCTGTGATTGGCAGACATTTTTCTCAGTTTTATGTTCTCTTCATCCACTTCCTGTCACAACTACAGTAGAATAGAATTAAAATTTCTACTCCTCACATATCTAAGCCCTTAGGGTCCAAACTCCACTGGATCTTAAAACCTCAGAGCTTCAGATTTTCCCATCAGAGCTTCACTCTCAGGCTGCAGGTTTACTGGTGGCTCCTCTAAAAGTAGAATGAGAGGCAGAACCTCCAGTTTTAGACCAGCCCCATGGTTTGGCTCCAGGAAGCAGACACCCTCTCTAACTTAAAAATCTGCTTCAAACTTTCCTTTCTGATAAATCTTACATTTTGGTCTGGCTTGGTGCTATAGGTCGAGGCTGCAGGGAGACGTCCCATGATGCTCTGGGCTCCTCTCTACTCCACAGAGATATAATATCCAACGTTGTTTTTAATTTGTGTTTCTCTTTTGTCCTTCTCAGCAGGTATCCCTGGCTCAGAGTTACGCACTTGTTAAAGGGATACTGTGTAACTTTTGGCCTCCAGGGGGCTAAACCTGTAACTTCCCACAGGCCACACAACACTGTTGCAACATTAAACAGTCTCTCTTTCTGGGCTCCTCAGACACCGTGTTAACACTCTCAGTTTGTTCAGACTTGACAAACTTTCAAGGAAAATGTAGCATGAAGCTCAGGCCACTGTGCCTTATAGCTGTAGAGCAAAGCGCTGCAGGTCACATGATCCCAATAGAGATGGATCCACTCTTGCAAAGTTACTAGTTTCTGAAGAGGGCAGCCATCTCAGAGCACCGACACACGTCAAACACTGTATTGACTCCAGAAATCCTCCATTATGACTCACATTAGGCAGATATGTGGGTCAAAAGTTCAGTTTGGGGGGAAATTACAGATTTAGGACCTCTAGTGATCAAAAGTTACATGGTATCCCTCTTTCCCTCTCCAACCCCAACCAATCCAGGTAGAGCGCTTAAGGCTGGTTTATACTCGCGCGTAGCTTCCGTGCGGCGGGACCTGCAGAAGCTACGCAGACCCTCTGTGTGTTTATACTCCTGCGTGGGGAAACGCGCCGGGTCGCGGGGTTTTTTCCAGCTCTACAGGCAGCGGTAGGCTGGTACCGGTCAATAAACTCCACCTCGCAGAGTTTTTTCAGTGCTTAACATACAATTTTACAATCTACTGATTTCATGCAATGATCAGTTTTCAAGAGCAGCTGTTAGATGAGCTGCACAGTCCGATAATTTTCCACGTGAGTCATTACTGGCGTCTCCGTGGATTTTGTGCCACAAATCACCAACGCAGCTGGAGGATCAGTGAAGTAAAC
>JAVQJG010151883.1:0-12601 GCA_036024015.1 Craterocephalus amniculus
AGAAGAGCAAACTGGAGTCCTTTTCGGTCTCGCCGCTCTCTCCACCTTAAGAATGCCAGACCAATACTAATCCGCGTTTTGTCCCTTTCCTTGAAAAATAACGTTGTTTCTTGGAGGTAATATTGGCTCCTCTTCGTCTTCGGTCGGATGCTTCCCACTTCTACCACCGTGAGTCTCTACCATCTTGAATGTGCGTGCTGCGCCGTAACTCCGCCCTGTGGCGGCTCTTTATAAAGACGGGGGCACGTGTGCGCGTGTTCATACATGGACGTACATGCACGCGCGGCCGGGCCGGCTAGTAAACACAGAGCTGGAGATCAACACACAGAGGCGCTGTGTGACGTCGCGGTATACTCCAGATGAAAATACACACCCGGTTCTTCACAAAAAAGATTTTTTAATTCCTTCAGTGTGAAAACAACGAATTTCGCTTTTAGCCCCTTTAAGATGGAGCAAGATTAATCAAATTTATCCTGCAGAAAGAAATGCTGGATTATTTTCCAGAAACATTGGGAAATGTCACATTTAAAGACCAAAACGCTTAAAGTTTTGTGTCAGGACATACTGTATTAGTGGATGAATACCAGCAGAAACTGCATTCATTATTTACTTATCAAAAAATCAGCAAAAATGCAATCAAACAATATGTTAGAAAGTGTAAGTTATCATTTCCAATTTATTTGAAATTCATCTTTCTACAGTAAGTTAGAAAAAATATTCACAAGTGGAAGGCAGTCAAGACAGCTGCCAATTGTCCCAGGAGTGGACATCCCAGCAAGTTCAGCCTAGGCGGTCCAAGATGGGCCTCATAGAAACTATGTATACATAAACTCATAAGCTACATCTCAGACTCTCAAGGCCTTAGTTAGCATGTTAATGACAGTACAATTAGAAAAACACTGAGACCAAAGTGGAGATGTCCTACCAACTGCCGAGCACAGTGGTCGTGGGCTGATGAGTTTGGATCATTTTGTAGCCACAGGACTGGAAACCTTCCTGTCATTCAGCAGACCATGAATTCTGCCATATACCAAAGGATTCTTGAGTCAGATGAAATTCCATCTCTGTGACAGCTAAAACTCTAGAGATCTTACAATGAAGAAAGAATTACAGTGTTGAAATGCTCAGGTCAAAGTCCATGGTTGAAAATTCCAATTAATTGAAGCAATGTCGTGAAGAAGATTTGCCTCCTTGTCAATAAGCCATATAAATTTATTATTTTTGTTTGTTTGTTTTTTTTTGTAGAAATTCTGTTAAAAATTACTCAAAATACAACACAGGCAAGTTTATTAATATCTTCTAAAGATATTACATGTTTTTAAAAATATTAGTAGACATTGGTCTTGTTTTACACTCACTGTATTGGTGATTTGCAAATAATATAGTTTTATAAAGTACAAATCAAATTATTTAGAATCTACTGTTCAACTAGTAATGGGAAAATATTTAATACGTTTGTAACACAAAAGAAAAAGCAGGTGTGACAAAACGTAGGCAGAGTCTGTATCATTGAACTTACAGTTTAAGCGGTTTCCTGTTTCTTGTGTGAGCACTGTTGGGCAATAATCTCATTCCTGCCTGTGGTTTGGGTTTGATCTTTTGGTCTTGTTTAAACGTGGCCCCTCACTAAGCATCTGTTTCCTCTGGCCTGCGGGGTCAGTGGACAGTCACACACATGTGCACTTACACATAAAGATATACTCCAGCTCATGCATTGAGCTGAAGGACACCTCAGGTCACACTAAGTGTGTTATGAGTCTAAAGTTGGCAGTCCTTAAAGTTTTAAGCAGGATGAGTGAAGATTGCTCAGCTGTTCGATGCCAGTCAGTTTATGCTTTTGGCTTTATTTTAGTTTACCTCACCAAGTCCCTTTTTAAGGGAATTTAAAAAACACCAGTCTGGTATTGACTAAACATTAACACAAAACAGACTTTTTCTTATTACATGAGTTGGTTGTAAGATGGGAGTCTCAGGTTCCATTCCAAAGTTTTGGAAACATCTACCATTTTCTGTCAGCGGGGCTAAAGGTGATGGATGTAGATGAATATGGCTGGATGGAGTTACTGGGCTTGTGAAGCCAATAAGGGAATGTCTTAAAGCGCAATGGGTTGCCAGGTGCTGGCTCCAGAAGATCAAAAAATGTGACTCACATAAAAAAAACATTGATCCCATGAAATCCTGTTTTTTTCTCCTCCCCTAGTTATATCATTATCTACATAAATTCAATCCGATCAGCATTTCATAACCATGTCCTCAGCTCTTTAGGAAAAGTGTACTATAGCTGGGAGGGAATTTGGGGGCGTGATTAGCTTGACTGACACCCCCAGAAGTTTTATGGGGAGACAAGCTTGGAGATTAAATAATGAGTAGCATACACAATTCTACATGTTTTGCTTTTTGTAAACGTCTTTTAATTAGTTTAATCACATAATTTTTCCTTGGTTAATTGCACAAAAAGACGATTTTAGAGAAATTCTTGTATCCAGTCAAGTTTATGCTTGTTTACCAATTGGTTACAATTTTACTTGTCTCTAGCATTTAGTAGGGTGCACCCTATAAATGACAATATAACAAAGTTTTATTGTTTTATCTAATTGGCAACTTTGCTGCACCTTTCAGAGCAAGAAGCCAAATCATTAGTATTTAAGAATGCTCAACAGCTAATTATCAAACTTAGCAATGCTCAGTAATAACCAGAACAATAACCAGAATGACCAAGTAGCAAAATGATGAAACACAGAAGTGAACTGCTAAGTGTAGCTATAAAAAACTGCATGCATTGGGAAGCAAATGCATAAGAACAAGCTGCAGAGCTACCCTCTGGCTAATAAGTTAGCTTGTTGGTGGTGGATTTTATTAACAAACGGGAGTCTAACTAAGAACCATGACTTGGTGTGTGCATTCAGTTGTCATAACTATTGTTGGTAGCTTGCTTTGAGTGTATCATCAATATAACCTTGGAGTTTTTTATTTTATTCCTTAATTTTATGAGTACGTCCAATGCACCTTTCAGACCAAGCTTCAGCGTTTGATAAAGCAAGATCTTTTGATAAATATTTTCACAATAAAATCTAATCTCCTTATTGTTAAGATTTTTGTCAAATTTAAGATTAGCAATGTTTTGAAAAGATTTTACTTAGTATTTTATATTGCTTGTGTGTTTCTGTTCCCCTGATGTGACTGTACCAGAGACAGGGTGGTAATGTTCATTATACTTGATTCAGTCTAGAACAGTGTGAACACTTGTATTTTTCCACTGACTAAACAGTTTTTAAGGCTGGAAATGCTAACCAGTCAGTTTTGAGCTCAAGGAGCCTTGTGAGGTAAATATTTTCAAAAGACAAAAAGAAGTCCAGATGCCTTTGATTCAAGCTCCTACGATTACCATGACCTGGATGACTGAGAATGTATACTAACATTGTATTAATGATTTTTTTTTTTATTATTCTGAGAAATGACCAAATCCCCACACTTCTTTGGACAATGAGTTGTTAGATATTTCTAATGGTTAGACATGTAGATGGCCTGCTTTCCAGTGTTTATACAATGGAAAATCTGTGTGCACTCAGGTCATTATATATAACAATGTACTGTGTAGTTACAAGAAATGATGTCTCATGGCAAAAAGACAGCTTTTTGAGGAATGACTGGCCACAGAAGATATTTTACTAGTCTGCCCTTTTACTGGTCTAAATCCACATTCATCTGCTCTGGGCAGGATTGGATTGGATCGTCCTTGGGATCTGAATCATTTTCTTCTGTCTTTTTTGGCCATTGGTCTTTCCAACTCTGCTTAGACTTGCAGCATACAATCCACCTGTGATTATGTTTTGCAGAAACATATTATGGTCAGCATGCAGTACTTTTATTAAGTTTTTCAAAATGCTTTAAAGCAGGGAAAACTATGTGTATTGAAAATACAGATTGGGTGTGCTTGCATTGTCATTGTTTGTTTCTGTGTTGTACACGACTGAAACCATCTCATTAACAATTGCTGTAATCATTTTAACAGTGCATAAATCCACTAAATATCCAATGGTAATCAGAAAACATTGCTTCACAGCAACAAACCTGACAAGATTGCTTGCAGTGGAGATTTTCCACTCTATTTATTTACTAGTCTCTTGATAATGGGAAACTTATTCTTTGAAATAATTGGTCAATGCTTTTCTCCGAATGGTAAATTGGTCTATTGCAAGTTCAGGCCATTCTTCTATACAGTAGCTACTGCTGCTGAAGCCATATCATATGAACATGAATTAATGACCTGTACAAATGTGACATTTTGACCAAAATCTGTGCCTACTCCAATAGATAAATAAGGCCAGATTTACCCAAAGAAATTTCGCAGTTTATTTAGTTGAATCAGCAAGACATTCTTAAACATCTGCTGCTTATTTGAAATGACAGTGTATTATTATAAAATGAGTGTGAGCAAACATCACCAGCTTTATGACAATATTTTAGTTGCTAAAGATTTCATTTTTCCCCCTTTATTTTAAAGCAAAGCACCATAAGTTTCAGACCTTAAAACTCTTAAAAACTTTTTTTTCTTTTTTTCTAACAGCTTGGGACATCACATGACATCTGCCTTATCCTTTAGAACCCTGTATGACACACCAGCAACTAGATATCAACACACTGGTTGTTTTGAGCAGATACCATGGCTGATTAAGCAAAGTAATGCAAGAGGACTGGGAAAAAAGAAAAGAGTTATAGCAAGAGATAACAAAAGAGTCAACATCAAACTGTCTTTTCAGAGCTCAGAGAAGAAACAGGATGCAAAATGCATGCTGAAATAGCCCTTTATGGGGAGTGTTAAAATCTGAAAATCTGCCAACTTCAATACTGCCACTTTAGGTTTTTTCCTGAGTCTCCTATAATTCATTTAAGTTTGACCTATAATAATTAAGGCTTTATGAATGAATAGGAGGATTACCACATTTACATTTGATAACTTAACAAATACAAGAATATGATGAGATTACAAACCAATCTGACTTTATATCTACAAAGTTTGAGAAAAAAACAAAGAGTTGTAGTTGACAGTTAAATCTCGTGGTAAATCTCTTTATGTGTGAATTAAAATCCTCGGTCTATCTGCTCTTGGATTAATTAATTGAATTTCAAAGTGGTGCAGCTAAATTTTATCATACCTTTTTATCTGGTGCCAGCTTGAAGTAAAGTATGTTATCCAAAATGCAGCAATGTTGCCACTCTATTGTCTTTTTTCTGACATCTTCTGAGCGTTATGCCACCGTGTTTTTTACTGCACAACTCTCAAACACTGTGTTGGCAGTCTGCAGTTGGAACCCTTAACCTGAACTGATTGTAATGTGACGTTTTAATCAGATTCCCAACAAGTATGCATGGATGTGTTCAGCACAGTCATTAATATTATAATGCTGTGTTTTAGCAATTAGCTTCTGTGTCTCATAATTGCTGTTTTACAGAAGCGGTTCTTCTCTGCCAAGAACACAATTTAGGACAAAGCACTGACTAATTTTTTTTTGCATGAAAATGGTAAAATGTAAAAACCAAAAGTTTAATATTGGCAGACTACATCAGCAGTTGGCAGGTTTTCTCTTGAAAAGGGAAAAAATGCCTTTTTAACACTGATATTAGCCGAATGCCAGTTTCAGGGTTGTTTCTTGGACATTCTCCTATCATACAAAGAGTCTGAACACACTGCATCCTCTTTGAGGGGGGTGGGGTATTTAACAGACACCGGTATGGCAATAAGTAATTTCTGTCAGTCAAGAGGAAAATCAAAACCCTCTGTCACAGCACGACAGTTGGCTGAGTAAAAAGGCCTCTGCAGCACACATGCTCTGGCTTGCTGTCACATATCAGCGAGCTAAAGCAACTTCTTCCCCCTTATTTTCTCTCATTCCCAGTTGAGGGTGCAGGTACATGCCTGCACATGTGAATGTGTGTATATATGGCTGGATGCATGGATCTTCACTTTTTTGTTGACTGTGGGGGAGAGATATGCATGTGTGTGCGCTCTCCAGAAGCTCTCTGTTTTTGTGTGTTTCTTCTCCATCAGTTCAGCACTAATGAGGCAGGTGACAGTGTGGGTCTGAGCTATGGAACGAAGCATCAGCAGGCCTTCAGACTACCGCCTGGCTCTGCATGACAACATGGTGGGAAGGACACTAGTGAAACAGAACAAAGAGGGAGGGATGGCGGAACAATGGATGGAGAAAGAAAGGGATTAATGTTACTCGGGAAGGCTGCCGAAAATAGTTTGACCAGTATGAGCTTCTGAAGGCCATTATCAATAGTTTTGGAAGGAGTGTGCTTCTGCTGGCATCTGGTGTATTTGCATTTGAGTTATTTCATGCCAGAGATTTTCCAAATATCCAGTCGAGGATGCTGGCAAGTTGGACATTATGAATGCAAGGGGAAATATTTATTACTCCTGAGTAAAGTTTTTCCTTCTATCACATAACTTCTTCTTAATTTAAGTAATTTATCTCCTAAAGCCTGGCATTTAATCGGGAATAATGCCACAAAAGGACAAAATCTTATAAATGTACGGAGCTTCTTGAGGATTTCATTTGAAGAGAGAGCTGAACTGAAAGACAAGTCTTTCTAATCCTCACCTATGATCACAAGATCTGAATACTGATTCAAAAGATGAGATCACAGATACAAGCAGCTGAATAAGCTTCCTTTGTATAGTATCTGCAGTGGGCTCAGCCTCTGAGATCAGGTGAGGGGCTCATGAATCTAGAGGAAGCGTGGCTTAGAGCTGTCTGATTAGAAGGACCTCTGTTTGAGTTTTTCTGGAGATGTCCTTATAGAAAGTGATCCTGAGGCAGACGAAGACTCACTTTGTTGGCCTGGGATTGCCATTGGATCACCCAAAAGGAGCTCCCCGTTTTCTTGTAACACAGACATGAGCTACTTTTGGCCGAGCCATGAACAGGCCGCATCCATCTATAAACTACTTGCTGCATACTCTTCCATAAAGTAGACAGTGCAGTAAACTGAGTGAACAGACTTTGCAGTGAAGTCCTGGTACTTAGCGTGGACACGTCCCCCCCAGAAGGAAGAGTTTTAGTCTTATACCATATACAGAGAGATGTGAGTCTGTGCATTCTGCAGAAACACATGGATCACTGTAATGAAACCTCATATAAAACCAGCCGACGTCAGAGATAAACCAATCCAGTTACCTGCTGGCTCTTTAATGTTTACCTTCTTTGACGTAACAGGTCATGTGGTGGGAAATAGTGTTGTTTTTGGGAAGCAGTAAATTCGGACAAACAAAACTGTAATGTATAATTGTTTATCGAAATATTTTTAAAACATTTAATTAATGCCACTGTGTTCCTCAAACATGTTAAAAACTGCTGGAAACAGTTAATTGTGGAATTTTTAACCTGCAATTTGCACTTTAAATATGTTGCTGCAGGAGAAGGACATCTGAACCTGTTACCTCTGCAACCAGAGAAGAAGAAACCTGATGAATGGGTTTCATTAGTGGATGTTCAGCAAGATCGTGGCTCTAGAGATGCTGGTTGCATTATCCTTTAATAACCAGCCATTGTTGGTCTGGATTGTTGGTTTGGAGCTGTTGTATAGACACATCACATGCATGGAGCTGTGCTTAACCTGCAGGTCCTTCTTCCAACTGAAGGCCAGATCATTACTGCTGACAGACATCTATCATCACCCAGGCACAGAAAGCATTTCACTTTAATTCCTTTTGTCCTTTTCACCCACAAAATCCAAATAATGTGAGAACTTCCATGATGTGAACACTGTCCTCTCTACCATCTTGCTAGGTGAGGAAGTTGCACATGAGCACTGACATTTGCAGGATTGATGCCTGCTGAGGATAGATATTCTTTCATCAATTATTTCCCTTTCTCCTTCTTCTCTGTTAGTTTAGTGGCAACATAGCAAAAGCTGATTTATAGTGAAATGCTAGTAATGGATTGCTTACATGACATAGTAACTGGTAACAGATTACAAGTGACATTCTATACTAGTGCTAGTTATGATTTCTCTTGGGAGGTATTGATGATGTACTGCTCTTATCTGCAAAAAGACAGGTTTTAGTACTGGAACGTTTTTTCTTACTGACACTGCATGTACACACAAATACTCACACTTATCCATGAGTCTCGCTGTTCACATTCTCTGTTGGGTAGCATCATTATCCTCCTATCTATAAATAATCAGAGTCTCTTCTTTCCCAGTTTCCTTCCTCCCTTCTCTCCCTCCATCTCAGCTGGCTCTTTTTCTGGGTCACCTGCTCAGTTCGGTCCTGACTGAGATATTCCAGCTGAGAGTTTAATGGACAATGGGATGCATGTACACACAAATAGACACACAAGCATGTCCTTTTGAGGCAGTGCTCCGCCGGATCCAGTTCTGTGCTAAATGGATTATCACAGTGAATAAAAGACAACATAAATATTGTAAAGATGTGGAGACAGATTACTACCTTCCTCTTTCTGAATGACAGTTATACGAGTGCACTTAAAATTAATTTTCCACTGTCAATCAAAGCATTTAGGTTCCTAAAGAGCTTCAGAACAGTTTGGCAGAAAAGGTCAGAAATAAATGTCAGTTTCACAAGGATTAGCAAGGCAATTTCTCTGTTTTTCTTTTATATGGATAGAAGAAGATTTGTGTTGTTCAAACAATGCTTTGAAATAAAACCACACTTGGTTTCACCCTCTAGTTTCATGCAACAGGACATAAAACATGAACTTGATTTATCAATAGACTGATTATTAATAGTCTGAAAATTAACTGATCGGTTTACTTTTATTATAGATTTGATATTTGGTCAGTTCTTATGTGTTTCTTAGCAGATTGAAAGTACCTCAGTGCTGGATTTATTGGGGACTTTTCTATTGAATCTTTAGTATCAGAAATAAACTTTGCACAAAAAGTATGGAAGTTAGTGTTTGGTGGACAGCTTATTCTGATGTTTACTCTTGTTTGGTGTTACTTATCAGATGATGGAAGTATGAATAAACAAAACATCGGCTATTTAAAACTTTATTCGGTCATGGCGGGCCAGCCTTAAACCAGAAAGTAGTTGTGTGCACTTTGTTCTGGCTTTTCTTGGTCAAGAGTTGTTGATCATAACGGCCTGCCAGCCATGACTGAAAGTCTGTAGCAGTCTTGCCTGTGATTTTGCGTGCTGTGAGTGTGAGGGCGCCCACTCTAGCATGCCTGTTATGTGGAACTTGGTCTTCAATTTGGAGATTGTAGCAGTGTTCACTCTACATTATGCTGCAACTTGGTTTTCCAGGTCAGTGAAATACTGTGTGCTTGGAGCAGGTACCAATTGACTTCTGTACAAGGGTCAATGCTCACAGGTTCTGCTAATCAGGCACCTCATTGTCAGCACCTGGGGTACCAGAAGCTCAAAACGAGAGTTGACGGCAGAATAAGCTATTTGGCATTGTTATAGAAGGTTTGGCAAGTTTTTCAAGGGCACAACCATCTTCCAACCCATAAATACTGAACTCTATTACTCATACTACAAAGATTTTCTTTACAAATCTGGCTGCATTTAAAAGAACACTATATGAACTCTCTTGTGGTATAGGATTTATTGCCAAGCAGCATTGATACAACAATGAAAAAATACTCCAAACTTTCATTTCCTTGTGCTAGAGTTAGTTGTGACCAGAGATGCCAGCAACACGTTAGAAAGTAACGCGTTACAGTAATCTGACTACAAATATCGATAATTTGTAATCTAACGCGTTACAATATCCGATTACATAATTACATTAGCAGTACTCATGTTTCATATCATGCGTCACTTTACACTACTTTAATCAATTAAATAGTGCGCACTACACATTTACATCTCAAAATGGTTCATTACAAGTCAATTGAACTGCACACTGCTTTTGTCGAAGATAGTGTCTATATTTAACTCAAAACACCTTCTCAGTCACGGTGGTACACATATCTTATGAACTCATAAGCATGCAGTTGCCTTTTCTCCGCTGAAACTTGACCTTTTTGAATGAAAATCTAAGCAAACACGACTTTACACATGACTTTAGAAAAAAATATGACATAGAAACTTACTGCCCTGGTGCATGATGGGAAGTCCGCCTCGTCTACTTCCTCATCAGAACTTTTCCAAACCAATAATAAGATAGATTTTTTTTTTACTAAGTCCGTTACTCAGCTAAATGATGGTAGGGCAGAAGCACTGGTTGAATGATTTACAAAGTTAAGAAGAGACTGACTCTATGTTTATAGAAGGTGAAAAACATGTAAAAGTTACAAGGTGCAAAACATTGTGAAGTCACTGTTGTAACTAATGCACTTTCATAAAGATATATGCAAAAAATGCCTAATCTGTTATTTTTATGTTTGGGGGTTTTAACTAATAAAGTAACTAGTAATCTAACTTAGTTACTCCTAAACCTTAGTATTCAGTAAAGTAATTAGATTACTTTTTTAATTAACTAATCAGTAATCACTAATCGGATTACTTTTTCAAGTAATCTGTGGCATCACTGGCTGTGACCCAGGCTGTGCAGTACCTGAAGCTGAACTACATGATTAAAGCCACTTGTCTTTTGTGTCATATGAGGCCGACCGTATGCAGATTTTACAAAGAGTTTGCTGCTTTGCAGGTAAGCTGCAATGCAGCAGAAGAGGTTACTGCAGCCTCCAAGACAATACTTGTGATCCAGCTAGTTTTAGAAACATCTAAAATTAGTTTCACTGCTAAAAATATGAAATTGGTTTATCATATCATATTATTCCAAATAGAGGGAGCCAAGCAACAAGTCGGGCGCAGGAATGGCATTTAGTCACTTCTCTTTTTTATCCACCTTTAATCATTTTTTATGCTTTGAGTATGAAAAAGTGATTGATTTAGTTATTTCATTAGAAACATCTGTAACTTTTTGAAGCAGAGATGTTTTGGACCCAGCAACTTGCAGCCGTTGTAGTTGCTCTATAAAGGAACACTACAGATTTTTTAACTTTGGTGCTTTTAAGGAAAGTTAATTCTGCATCCATCTTGCATCCTCTCTCTTCTCTGAGTTCTCTCCAGCTAGTAAAAACCAGTCTAATGTTGACTCTTGTCTTTTATCTGGCTGTTTAATTCTTTCTTGTTTTCACTTTCTCAGATAATGTCATTTTGCAGGGTAATCAAGGTTGCAGGAATGTACGTAATAAATGTCAAAAATCATGAGGCGCACAACTGGCCAAAACAACAGATCAGTTTCCTGTGAAGAATGTTTACAAGCAGCTTTAGATTTGCTGTTGTGGTACATGATGGAGCCTTGTTGTGTTTTTTAGTTGTTTTTGTTTGCTAGTTGAAAATACGAGTCAAAAGGGGGAAAGCTTTTACCTAGGACTATTCTTGTCCCTCCAGTGGTGTAAAGGGAGGATAGAAGGCTCTCTGATCGCAAGATAAAGGCAGAACAACAGAATTAGCACTTCAAACACCAAGGCATTGGTTTAGAAAAAAAGAAAAAAAAACAATGAGAGTGCATACTTCATATCCGCCCAGGTCAGGGTATACGTAGCCTGCAGTCAGTTCCATTTTGGTGGGAGATTAGTCTGGGTGGAGGGATAAATAGAGGACGAGATGGAGAGGAAGAGAAGGACACATATACATAGTCACTTGTGATGTTTTTTGTATAAGAGTGGAGGTGTGTGTATGTGTTTACCCACTTGATTGGTTGTCTTTGGGATTTGAAGAGGAAGCAGTGGCAGGCTGAGTTACATGCATCTGTTTAGTCATTTTCCCCTCTACCCCAAATATAATAAGTAACTACAAGAGCATGGCCACTAGAACCACCATTAGCTGTAAGTTTTTGGCAGCTTTTAAACAATGAACCCTTCCATCATAGTAGATTGTCTAACTTTTTTTGTTCTCCCCAGCTTTCAACATTATTTTTCATGAAAGGATACAAAACAAGGTGGCAGAATGGCCTGGTGTTGTTCAGTTGTCAGCACCTCCCACATGCTAAATATGCATCTTAGGTTAACTAATTCTACCTGCCCATGCTCACTTTTTACTAGGTAATAGTTTTCTTTTTTCAATATGCAATGATGTCACCACTTTCTTTGAATGAGACATTTTCAGTAAAATGCACCTTAATTTGCAATATGCCAGTTCACAAGAAAGTAATCTCACGCCACTTAACAGGAATGATCTTATTTAAGCCAATTCACTCTCTTAAAATAACAACAAATCCACATTAGTTCATTTTTTTGATTCAATGTGTTCATACAAGTCAAGTCATAAAAAGTTCCTTGATTCAGTCCCCCAACCTGAGTTTGAAATTTCATGTTAAATTTTCCTCTAAAGAAAAGGTGAAGTTATGTCACTAAAAGAATACCCTAAAAGAGCTCACAGTTTTGTCAGGCTGAAGTTTTTGGTCCTTTCAGTTTCATCACTCTACCAATTAAATATTCCTGGATATAACAGAAGTTAAAACAGGTCTGATGGATACAGTGGCGTGTGTAGAAATTTTTTCACAGGGGGGCAAGGCAGGGGCACATCCTCAGAAAAGGGTGGCACATGTGAATAAGACCTTTTTTCAGAAAAGAACTTAGATTCTAGGTTATTATGAACTAAAGTAGTCAT
>JAVQJG010151920.1:0-11910 GCA_036024015.1 Craterocephalus amniculus
TGGCACTGTACAAATAAAGCTGAATTGAAATGCATTTTTTCTAAATTAAACTATTAAAGTCAGCAATTAAGAAAATATTATAATAAATCCTTCTTTAAAATGAAGTACTTATTCTTTTGTCATTAAATCTTATTTAAATGCAACAATAATATCTTAAAATTGATCTATTAAGTTTGAATATTCTCCTCTGTTTTATTTCACATATCTGTAAAATGGGATAGGGCAATGACATCTTCACAATCCTGACATTACAAAGAATCCACTGGTTCTAAATATGTCATGATTGATCATTTAGAAAGTGCTAAATGTGGAATTAATGCCTTGCTTCCAGTTCTCTACAGAGCTATATGACGTGGGTGAGATAATTCAAGCAATTGATTTAGGTGTGGTGGAGAAGGGATACATCTGAAAGTTACTGGACTTTGACACCTGTGATTTAAAACATGTTCATCATGTGCTTCATTTTCTTGTAATTGGATATCTAAGGTTTACTATGTAACAGTGAGTTGACACTGAATATTTGATCATTTATTCTTGGGGTGGCACTTGAGGGACCAATCAAAATTTTTTTGGGGGGGGGGACGGGCCCCCCCCAGGCCCCCACTCTAGAAACGCCCCTGCCTATTACACCCCAATCCTATTTCAACCCAATCTCAACAATGTGATCTTGACCTACTGTCTGTTTGCTAAAATGTCTATTACATAAAGCAAATATGAGAAATTGATGAAAGGATGGATGGATGTTTCCCCCACAAAAAAAAACAACAAAAAACTTGTGAGTAAAGTTAAGGAATGTAAATTTAATCTAGGGATGTCTTGTGGCAAAGACTGGAAAATACAACTAATTTACAATTTCTAATCAAATAAATCAAATCAAAATTCATTCTTAAGCAAAAAAAAAAATTTCATATTAAAAAGAACAAAGTTGCAATTTAAACCCACACCTACAGTAGGCTACTTATTCTCTCTCTCACACACACTCAAACCGTGCCCTCAGCTTTAGTTCTTATTTTGGGAACAAGCAAAAGGCCAGTACCAGAGGACCTCAGGGTCCGTGAGGCTCATGATTTAAAGCAAGTCAGATAATTAAGAAGGTCCGAGACTATTAAGACATTTATAGAGTACTAAATGAACCTTAAAATCATTCCTGAAACCCACAAGGAGCCAATGCAGCAATTTAAAAATGGGTGCTATTTGTTCCCACCCTCCTTCATCCCATTGTAGCTGCTGCTTTAAAGTGACAGTTCACAAAGGCAAAGGACCAAGAAAGGACACTAGCTTTGGTGTGTTGGTGTGAGTTTAGTAGAGCACAGTGACAACGAAAATAAAACGAAAAGTCATACATTTTGGCCATGGACTCTTCCTGTTACTGGAACTTTTCATTTTTAATGTTCATTGCAGGGATTGTATCAGTCAGAGCTACAATCCTGAAACTTTTTGATGCAACCCCTCAACACACCTGAATCAAACAGATGCATTCCCTGATGCATTTGCCAACCAGCTCTGCAGAGGCGAGCCATTCATTTCATCAAGGTATGTTGAAGAAGGAAAGCATTTAACATTTGCAAGATAGCAGCTCTCCAAGACTGGACTTTGGCACTCAAGGGATTATAAATAAAAAACAACCAAATATTTCCTTTCTAAAAAAATAAATGTTTTCTTTTCCAAGTTTTAGATACCTCAGTCTGAACCTTCAAAGCTTGTAAAGGTCAAACTTGGAGTTTTGTGTGGTGCACCGCACATACTGGTACAACACGGGCATGTACAATCCTCTTATCTGACTCAGTATGCATAACTGTTGCCAACAGTGAGAAGTGTCCTCCCTCCTCAGAGATCAAAGACGATGCTTCTGTTCCTCTGTTTTTGCTTTGTGCGTCCATGCAAGCTGCATTATCTTCCCCCTGAGCCACCCAAACAAGCCAGTGGGCCGTGTCTGTCGACATATGCTTCAATTGTTACAGATAACAAAAACACAGAAATGGAAAATGGGCAGTGGGCCAGCCCTGTACATGTATGCAAAAGTGGGTTCCTTCAAAGCCTGATCTATGCGGGACCCAGTCAAGAGGGACACACTCCTTTACTTTTATATTTCTTTACACTGCCGCTCCCTTTGTGATCTACCACTTTTTTTTAGAATGCTCATCCACGACCTGGCATTTGTTAAGCAAAAACACTGAAAGGACACGCTGCCTTTTGTGTCTCAGTTTTGTGAATTAAATATCAGGGGGTTTGAACTGCTTGACAGACAAAATCAGCAGTTTGAAGATGTCACTTTGAGCTTTTGTTAGCAGCATTTGCGATTACTTTCTGACATTTCTGTTAAAGGGGTGGACTGACTGACAGTCTGTAGAGCCACTAGAAAGTGTGTACTCTGGTGAATAGAATAGAATAGAATAGAATAGAATAGAATAGAATAGAATAGAATAGAAGATGAAAAATCAGTGAAAAACTGAACTAAGCACTCAAAAATAAGCTACATAGTTAGACTATTGTAGTTACATTTTCCTTAAAACTGAAACTGATGTAAGTATTAATTTATAGATTTAAAATTACAGTCTTTAAGTACAGTATGGCACAATAAAAGGGCACAAAATAATACCATTAAGTCTTTGCAGTCTTTGTGTACTACACATGTAGCAGAATTTAACAAAAAAATCAGCTTCTCATCCAGCTAATAATCACCCAACACTGGTAACTAAGCACGATGCAATTTCTAATCCACTTTGGCCAAAACAAGAGACGGACTGGCCATCTGTCCTACCGGGCATTTACCCAGTGGGTCAACGCAGTTTATGTATTGGCCTGACTGGTTCATAAAACTGCAGTCGATTGGCGGCCCAGCTTTAAACAAAGCCTTTCCCTGTGGTCCCTTTTCCTGAATGATATATTATATCCAAATAGCCAACACAATACATTCTTTCCTGAACACCATGCCATGAGACACTTTGACCTGCAGCCCATTGGTTCTGTTCATTACTTGCACCTGGCCGATACATAAACCCCTTTTGCGTCTTTGACAGTGGATGCAGCTACCTGTCAGAATCAAGAGGGGAAACGGCAGACGTGGAGAAACTGTGTGATTAAAGACAAAAACAAAGATGCTGACAAATGTCCAAATATGACTGACGTATTTGGCCTCAGCTGCTGTGGACAATGATGATAATACTGATAGAAGCCTGGTGCCTGCTGGGGTTCAAATTCTGCCCGGGAGCTTTGTTTCAGACAAGCCTTTTTTATCTCATCACACAAAGGATGCAAATGGAATAGGCTTATTGTTTCTGACTGGAACTGGAGCAGCAGATGACATCTTAATGTAATTCTAAGCAGAAGCTTATTGCCAACCACACCTGCACCTGTACCTGGTACTGTTTTTCCTTGGCTGCCTGCTTCACTTTCTTCCATCTCCTTCACCTGCCCCTGCTCATCTCGTACTTCCTACTCCTCACTCCTATAACTGACACTGGCCTTGTCAGCTAATAACTGCCATAATGATAATATTTTAGCACATTTGTAAAGAATTCACAGTGTTACCAAACATCACTGTAATGTAACACGTGACTGTGTGTCCCATGCCACCTTGGTGGGCAAGCTTGGCAGGCTAATTGTGGAGTGTGCTGCAAGTGTGGCAGGACAAAGGAGGGCCCAAGCAGGAATTGCTCCCACCACCTCCCATGTGCGCTGACCAGTCAGTCAAAGGGAAATCCCTGTGGCAAAGTATCAAGGGCACATGATCAAACAGAGGCATAGTGACAGGACCCTCACTGTCACATTAGCGTGGAAAACGTTTCAGTTTCTTGAAATATAACTTAGTCTGAAGTGCAGTACGTATATAACCATTGTTAACACTTGTGAAGCAGTGGTCTGCATTAACAGAAAATAAGTCTTATTATCAATTTCCAGCAAACCCCAAAAGAAAATTAATGTGTGTCGCAGCCATTAGATGGAAGGATGGTCTGTGTATCATTCGTCAATCATATGTTATTTTCAACTAAAAAGACACAGATAAATGAACAAGACACCAAAACAAAATAAGAAATCTAATTTACGACTGAGTCTTTGGGATTTACCGAAAATGTAATGATCTGCCACAACCTAGTGAAACAGCCACGGATGATATGAGTGGGCCATCAAAGCTGTTCCTGCTATTCTGCCATGCTGCTACTGCTTGGGCCTGGGTCAACAGCCTCCATCATGGAAAAGGCCCACCAGTTTGGCAGATTTCGTTACCAAACTGAAACAAATCCCTCAACTTTTCTGCTCCCACCGATCTTTTTTCTTGTTTTTTCTTTTTGACATGTCCGCTCCTCTTCATTTATTTTTAGAGCAGTAAGACAACAGTTTAATGACTGGCCTGGGTTGAGCCAGACACATTATAATAAATACAAGGGCCTGGTCAAATTGAGCCTTTACTTAATTCATGCACACGGCATGCACATTTACCGTGATGGGGGGCAGAAAGCTAAGCTGTTAAATGTAATGGGCTATGTGTTTGACTTTACTGAGGAAATTAGAGAGATTCAAGGCAGTTATGTTTGCTTTGATTAAATTGAAGAAACGAACAAAACTCCTATGGCACGTAAACAGGAAATTAGTTTTTACTGGTTCCATATGAAGAAGGACCAGCAAGCAGTCGTGTTCGTGCAATCAGCTGTGCAAACTATAAGGTGATGCCGCGGCCCCGCAGAGACACACTTTGTGTTCAGTGGACATGAAGGGAAGTGAATAGGCCTGATTAGGAGGCAGCATGACTCCATCACTGGGAAATTGTGCATGTCTGCACTAGCGTCCAACAAGTTCACTGCTCTTTCAGTGGAAATGTCACTGACTCACTGAATAATTCTTTAACTCTGCAGTTGAATGAACTGGTAATCATTAACTACATTTACACAAACAAATGTGTCATACAGTATGTCCAACTGAAATCAGTCTGATCAGCATATCAAGTGTTTTCAATCTGACTGATTCAGTCGGATGGAAGAAGTAATTGTCTAAACAACTTGGACAGCTGATCACACAAATCCAGGTGCTCGCTGGTGTTTCTTCCCAGTAAAACTTGTTGAAAACCTGTTCACTGTTCATGTGCCTTCTCGTTTATTGGAACAGATGATTACATAACAACTGTCGAGAATTGGTTTAATTTACTCAATAAAATTAACCCAGTGAGCTTACCTCCATGTTTATGTGACGGTTAAAGTTTTTGTTTCGCAGTTGTTTTGCCAGCCCGCAACTGAATGAGGGAATGTTTGAAGCAAAAGCGAGTGCAGCAATCTTTGTCTTACTGTATAATCGGGGTTGTCTAATCGTCCCTTTGCAGTAGATCATTGACCCAGTTTGTGTTTGCTACCTATGGCTGCAACTCCAGCTGCTGCAGTCAACTGCGGCTTCATTTGGACTGCAAAAAAGAAAATGTTCTGGTTACTGGCCTGCTACAGACCAGCCATTTGGGAAACCTCCTGAACCTCCCTAGACCAGCCCACCTCTGGTAGTAAGCTGCGCTGCCTTTACATCACTGAGGTTCTGTTCTGATTATTCATTAAACCTAGTAAAAGTGGGCCAGACCGTTGCTTACAAAGTTATCATGATAACACATAATAAAAAATCAGCTGTTTTATTGTCATCTTAATTTGCATTTATGAAATCAGTGGTGACAGGATGGTGACAGGAGAACAGCTGACCTGGTTGCGTTTACTGATAAAAACAGCAGAACTCAAATTTAGTTATTTTCAGCTTTCAAATTTCAAAGTTGGTAAAAAGCGTAAGAGTCACTTTCTGTCTGTTTATGGATAATATATAACATTGTCTGTTAATTTAATTTCTATCAATATATTATACCAATATGTTATAGGCTACTGATGCAGTTGCTAGCCTCTTTTCAACCATTCTGGACCTGGTGTCATCATTATGTTTTATAAAGATAAAGATAACATAAATCTCCAGTCATTCTTTAGTTGAACCTGGCCAAAATAGGGCCGGGCCCAAGCCACCCCTGACGGTAACTAATGGATCAAATTCAACTTATCGATGGATCATCTATTTTCTTGATTGTCCATTAGCGTGGAAGAGGCTAACAACTAGCATGTCTAAACTGGTGACTCACTGGATTAGATAATGCCTTGGCTTGAAATTATATACACTTTTATGCATATAAAAAAATCTAAATCAATCGAAATATTATGGAATGGTGGAAGTTGTTAGTTGTCTTGTTACCTGAAATAAAAAGGATCTGATTGCTCTGAATTAACTAAAACAAATGATATTTTCTTTAATTATGAAGATACATATGTTTGCTCAGTTTCTTTATTGTGTATAAAACTCATTCTCACTGTTGGTTTGGTCGGTATCAGTCTGTCCCCATGAGTCTTGCTGCAGGATTAACCTTAGGATTTCAATGCTAGGAGTGAAATGTTAATAAGCTCTTTTGTACTCCTACAGAAAATCCCTTGGTATCCTTCAGATTTTAAAAAGATATTTTCCTTTGCCTCTTGGTCACTAGGCAGTACTGTAGAATGTCATTACAGAAAAGGTTGCAACAGCATTGTGTGGCAAAATGACATGAGAGAGCACAGCGACACAATAATGGTCTTGCTCCATTAAAATGCTGTTGTCAACTGAGATTGTTGCAAGAATGCAGGCAGAAGAATGAACAGTGCAAAGCACATTAACCTTCATTAGTGGGTTGACCAGGGCAGATTGGATTAAATTGAGTAATTACTGTTGATGATTAATGGTAATGAATTGTTTTAATGTGTGGCATCTGTCTAATAGATTCAAAGTTCTGAGCAACCCTTGTAGTGTTTATGGACATCTGACCGCCGTATGATGAGTTTATGATCTGTCTGCATTTACAGACCTCGCATCTAAAAGAGTTACAAATAATTTATTTATCCCTGGGGGAACCACAAAGGACTGCAAATACTTTTACATTGTTAAGTGCAATGAGAACTCTTGCATAGAATGTGACTCCTGTCCTTTTGGGCACACATTGGAAGTAGACCCCCTGCCATTGCTGGGTTGGCATTTCTGTGCATGTGTTAGTGGAATAGATGAGAGTTGGACTATTTTCTTAAAAATGTCAAGGAAATCTGGAAAAACTTGCACATTTCATGTATGTTTTTATTGTACGATGTGTTGTTGCTTACACATGCCAACATATGTGGCTACATAAACAAAGGACCACATGTTCACTGATCACAAGGTAATTGCAGTTATCTTGTGACTCTATAATCTCCATGGCAATGGCAGCCATTTTGTGATCTCTTTTTTCCCATAGCATCAGTAGAGTGGTCACCTCAATCTAGACCAGCACCAGAACCAACCTTAGGAAACACTGTGCCAGCAGCTGTATTGCCTACAGCGGCAATAAAAGGTGCAGTATTGAAAGCAGATCACCTGGTATTTCACAAATATCTGAACACAAATTTGATTATTTGACCATTTACATTATCATCATAACTACCGTTATTTGGCTATCAAGGAAATGCTAACAGGAAGTAGTGATACTCTCTCATTTTTTTCTTGCTCTTATTTTCTTCATATTTTGAAGGTTTCCCAGTGACACAGACTTGAGATAATGAGAAGTTGCAATAAGAAGGGAGGGGTTTGTTGCTACTGAGTCATCCAAGCTCTTTAGTGATTACTTCAGGCCATGCGAGTTGGACAGGACTAGTCAGATTTTCATCAATTTCCCATTTCATCTCCAAAAAGTGTGTTTTAACTCTAGATACTAAAAGGCATGTCTATGATACATATGTGAAACAAAAAATAATATCAGATTTTGCTGAACATTTTTTTCTTTGTTGAGGAATTAGTTATGTATAGTGTATTTTGGGAATTATAGGATACTAAGACCTTTTCAAGTTGTTTTTAAGTTGGAAGTTTCTTATATTTTGGCCAATAGCAGCAAGGAGCTGTTATGAAGTCCAGGGATGCGTGTGTGTTGACTGAGTGATTGTATAAGTTTGGGTGTGTTTTCTTTCTAAACTTATTTGTTGTTTGTTCTTAATTGATCCCTGGAGAAATGCTGTTTCATTTTGCCTGCACAACTGTTGTTTGTAGCTTAATTACAAAAAATATTTGATGGATTGATCAATTAATATGCCGTACCATATATCTGTCTTTGTTGAAGAGAATGATACAAAGTATGTCAGTATGAAAGCAGCTGCAAGCTGAACCGTGTGAAAATCCGGTGTAAATCAGGGGAATTCTGATTATTGTATTGGGCATACAGCACCATAGCCAGTAGAACTAAATGGACCCCTCTGAGACAGCGCTGATAGGTTAACTTCCATAAGGCAGCTTAATGATGTATCTACGTATATATGACTATGTACTTCCCCACCGTTGTTTTATTAACTCAGTTTACACTGACACTCACTCACATACATACCCAATCCCCCTCTCACCAACACAGGTGACTGTCTTACAGTCAGTACAGTTACAAGCGTTTTTATAGTGTGATGTGCCTTTAAAAAGTCCTAATTTTGAGTGCCACGATGCACATCAATAGGGGCATTTTAGCCATAAAAATTTATGATGTTTCCAGGCATTGGACAGTTGAATGGCATGTACTTGTCACTGTAAACGTTATCTACAAGTGCTTTTTCCTGAAACATATAACCTGTGGAGGATAAGCAAACAGGTCCCTTTTTCACTTCGAGGCATAATATGGTGGCTGTTTTGCAAACTTTTTTTGTATTGAAAATATATTTCACATCAAAAGATGTTTTCATGAAAATTTTTAAAGGTAAGGTATACGATCTTCTCCAGATACCCTCTAGATACACTTTTTTCTAGATGGGTTCACATACACCTCACACAGCTATTAATAAAGCTGGATGAAATAAAAACAGAGCAAAAAAATACATCCACTGGGTATGATGAATATTTCTAAGAAGGCTGGCAAGTCCTACGATTGGACAGAACTAGTTGGGCCTAATGGTTCACCTGTAATTGGCTGAGTTACTATTCCAGCTGTACGCACCCTATAGGTTTCCCCCTCTACTGTACCTGGGTGTCACGGTCCGAAACGTAGCAGAAAGAGGATATATACAGTAGCAGGAATGGCAGAAAAGAGCTAAGCCAATCAGCAGTAATATCTGTTAGTTTGAACATTTTTGTAGTTTCATGTGAATGGTCCAGAAACAAACATCATACCCATCTGTTGAAATGTAAAGTGACACTGCAATAATGTCTTCTGCTTTTTATGAAATAGTGTTCAGACACTTAATGGTTTACCGAGTGAATGTTTAGCTGTGTTACTTGTTATCTCCAAATGATAGTATGATACACTCATAGATTTGCAGAAGGTTACATTAATTCTAGTTTCCTCTACAATTAAAACTATACATTCTGCAGCATCCACATTTTATTTAATTTGCAAAATGTTCACAAGCCCATAACTATGGACAGTTGAGAGCTGCTTTAGCTTGCAATATCTTACAGTACTCTCAGCAATCTTTGTATGGGAGGGTGGTTGATCTAAAAAAAATAATATTGGTTGCAATCTGCTGAGGATTTTATTTTACAAAACAGAACTACACCAGGGAAAATTCACAAGTAAAGTAACCCAGTCTTGGTGTGTTTTAACAATCATGCTGTCTCTAGAGATTTTACTTACTATATACATTTAAATTCCAGCGTTCACTACAAGCAGCATGCAGTTAATGCCATATCATTTTCAAATATTCAAGCAATGCTTATGAAAGCATTTTCTCTGTGATGCAATAGCGATGAAACATTGATGGCCGTGGCAGTTGGGGGACAGTTATGTCCATTTTGACACATGGCACCATTAAGAACAAAAGCTGCACTCTGCCAGAAGAGACATGACAGCGGTATAGCCACAGATCCAACCAGACCACACATCTTTCCCGTGTCATCTCTGACCTCTATATCTCTTATCTCAAGATAGATGCATTTTCATGCCTGGCTTGTGGCTCTAATAGTCAATTGATTCATTCAACATGGCCCAGAGTCAGCTGGGTCTCAGATTATTTATTTTCCTCTCAGAGACACTCTCCCTTCTTTCTCTCATCTGTCTTATTAAAATGTAATGGCAAACAAAACCCCAGTCTCTTTCTATCTGATGGTGCAGAGAAAAACAATTTTAAGGGATTCGTGATAGTAATTCCAACAGAGCAAAGCACACAGTGGTCTTTGATGAGACAGACCACTACATAGCTCACTATTACATGATTCTGTGCATTCATACTTGTGCTGACAGGTTTCAAAATGTCCTCATCAACTTTTAAAGCCAAAACTGACCACCTGCTTTGGCAGTCGAGACTCAATGTCCCACTGAGGTGAAGACAGAGTGATATTTAGAGTAAGATTGTTATGCAAGTGCACATTCAAAATTCCTTTCACAAGTTTCTGCCGAGCTCTTCTTGGCTTTTTTTGTGAAATGGTGTATATGTATATATACACAGCTAACTGGCATGACATCTGAAATTCTTACACACATGGCTTTTCCAGACTCTACATATACAGCTGGAGTAGCTGACCACATTGTTTGAGGAAAGCCTTCGGAATTCTGAAATGACAGATGCCGTGTATATCTTGGGGAACTTTCTTTTTCTCTGCAAAGAAAACGCCTCAAGCTTTAAGCCAATAGTTTCAGTATGTCTGTGGGACATTAAGAAGCTAAGCTATGTGTGTTGGAAACTCAAGTGTCCAATCGCATTATCGAACAGTATTGCATGAGCTGAAATGTCCAATAGTAGATCCTTTTTTCCTGTGAAGTGCTGTGAGTACATAGTATGGTTAGTATACTCGGTTTTGGACTTTGAGTATTGAGTATGGTAGCAGGCGATTTGGGACACAGCATGTGTCTTCTTGTAAATAATCAACTTCACTGGATCTTACCTTGCCTTTCAGAAGGCTGTGAAATGTGTAACTTTAGGTAGACCTATGCCATGATTATGATAACTCATGAGTTATTTTTGTGCCCCCTTAAACTTGGTGCCCTGAACAGCATGCATGATATCATCGGAGCTCCGGCACTGCTAGGGTTGTGCATGACTAATTTATACACAAAGTTGACTGTTTTTGTATGAGGGAGAGTTTGTCTCATTGCACAGAGACATTGAACTGTTAACAGTGCTGTGTTACAAGAATACTGCGACCCTCTGAGTCCAAGCTACAGAGGGAAAAGAATAAAAAGATGATCAGCAAAGGCCTGAGTTGGAGCGGGGCAGTCGGAGGAGAAGTTGCCTGTGTGGCATGCAAGGGTGGGATGGCTAGTATAAGACCAGCAGGAAATGACAACGTCACCTTGGGAATTGCACCCAAGGAAATAAAATATGGACGTAGTTCGTAAACTTAAGGCAGCAAGAGACGGAGTCAGTCAAAAGATTTATTGTACAATATATTTTTTTAAAAAGACAGAACCACCTGCAAAGAATTAAAACAGTCTTTAGGGCTCGCAGGCTTTCCGGCGGGGAGGCTAGCAATACAACAGGCGGGGTATCCCAATCACACCAACCAGCATATGTGCTGCACGCTCACCCAAATGAGAGGAGGGACCACACCCACAAGTACTTAAGTAACCGCAGCACACCAAAGAAAATGGGGGAACCACCGCCAGTAGAGCTCTACCACCACCATCCGGACCTCCAGCACCTAAAGCGATATGTAAAGGAAAACAAATTATAAACACAGGGGTTCTGTAAAATAAAATAAAAAAAATCAATAAGAGCAAACCAGTTACATTAAAAGCTTGCACACAAATGCTAGAAACTGCTTTTCAGTTCCTCCCCAATACTCTCCCACTGGGAGCTACCCCGTCAGGGAAACAGAACTGTCCCGAGGACAGAAATAGGAACCATACAGTATTTGGAAAACCAAGGCAAAGCAGCAGCAGAGATCCAGTGGTGGTCTTTTTAGAACAGGGCAGTTTCTGGTACAGGCCCA
>JAVQJG010151926.1:0-19426 GCA_036024015.1 Craterocephalus amniculus
TCTCTTCTCTTCTCTTCTCTTCTCTTCTCTTCTCTTCTCTTCTCTTCTCTTCTCTTCTCAAGCTGGATGCAAAAACCACGCTGCGGAGTTCCGGACAAAATCGAAAGTGCCACAAGGTCACGAATGCGGAGATATGCGCTGACGGGACAAAAGTGGCAGCGCACACACATAACCTACAGGTGAGAGACAGTGGAGGCAGTTGTCATGGAGACGGCAGTAATTCTCGTAGGTTTCAGATTCCCGACGTGCCAGCGTTAATTTTCTCAGCTCACGTCTCCATCACTTTAACAAGCCGAGGTGGCGAGCTCTAAGTTGTCATAGAGAATGAAAGACTACGTCATTTGCGTGGGGGATGGCAATCACACATGTACAAACACCAAACACACATTTACACGTGATTTTGTGTCTTGTATGTTTGCTGTACACTGTATAAATAGGATGCTGGCACCATTAAAAGTGGGATCAGGCTGCGTTCTTTTAACACAATCTATTCATTCTTCCATTTTTACGGAAAGCCAACTGTTTTAGCAGAGAGGCCGGAAAATTGGACGGTTTCCTCTCCCTCATACGAAAATGCTTGAAACTGCGCGTAAATTATCCCTAATCTCACCAGAAATATTTAAACTCTCATCTTATCTGGCACGATTAAGCTCAGGCTTTTAATAGGTTCTGAGGAGAACAGATAAACGGGTCTCTGGCACAACTGCAAATTGACAGGTTACAGCGGTAATAGATGATAACACTGCCAATTTATTCAAATCCTTCCTTCCTTCCTTCCCCCCGAATTTGAATTGATGAACCACCTCTTTTAATGGAATGTCAGTCAGCGCTGAGCAGGTGCTGCTGCCTGCCTGCTATTCATGAGTGGAGAGAAAGAGGGAGATTTCCCTTTCCTCTCTGCCTGCCAGAGACTGATAACGACTGCTGTGTTAAAAAGTTTAGCAAAAGCTGCTGGGCTTGAAATACAGTAGTTGTGTCAAGTGCAACTTTTTTTTTTTTTTGTGTCGAGTCATTCAGAAAAGTGAAAGTGTTCACTCAAAGTAAATGAGATAACAAGGCCAGGGGTTAGATACGACGTGTGTTTTACTTCCAATTCTCTGGAATATTTTGTTCCCTGTGGTTTAAAATGATATTTGATTGGTTTGATTTACTACTGCAAACTGTTCATGTATGGATTTTTGAAGTTTCCGCCTGCTGGAAACCTTTTTAAAATGGTACGATTATTTTTCTTCTTGCAGTATAAAAAATGTCACACCGAAGGTAGGCGCCAGGGAGACTCATGATGCCATCCGGCGGGCGTTTGATGTGTGGCAGGGTGTGACTCCGCTGCGCTTTGAGGCCGTTCCATACAGCGCCCTGGAGACTGGCAGGCGTGACGTTGACATCACTATCATCTTTGCTTCGGGTTTTCATGGCGACAGTTCACCCTTCGACGGGGAAGGAGGATTCCTCGCCCATGCCTATTTTCCAGGCCCAGGCATCGGAGGGGATACGCACTTTGACTCAGACGAGCCGTGGACCTTGGGGAACCCAAACCATGATGGTGAGAAAATGGGGTGTAAAAGCTAAAGTGTGTGTGAGAGGAGAGAGCTGTGGATTTAAAGGATGAGTTCTTTTTTTTTTTTTTTTAACTTGGAGCTATTTTCTAGAATGAAATACGATCAATTACTCACCCAGATAGTTTTGGTGGAACTTGAACTACTTCGGGAGATATTTAGATCCACTCGTGATCAGCGTACATGCTGCTTCGAGTTGTCATTATTTACAGCCATTACAGGCGCTGTGATGCGGCCCGGAAGTGACGTCATCAAAGTCCTTACTCCAAGTTAATGGCTGTAAATAATGACGGATCACCACAAAAAAGCAACTCCAAGCCGCCTGGAGCTCACAGAGGGATCAGACCAGCAATTCCTAACAAAATAATGGTGAAATAAAGGAGTTTTGTGGCTGAAATTGCCCCTATATAGAGGCTGTAAGAGGTGGCCCCGTTCACTCCCATTATATTGGATGTACGCTGATTCCGAGTGGATCTAAATATCTCCCAAAGGAGTTCAAGTTACACCAAAACTGTCTGGGTGAATAAATGGTCGTATTTCATGCTATAAAATAGGTCCAGGTTGAAAAATAAACAAACTTATCCTTTAATGAGTTAAGCTAAGGTGACAAAGATCCGGCAGTAACAGAGCAAGTAAGGAAAAAGTGAAGAGAGGCCAGAGAGAGAAGTGAAGAAAGAAATGTCACTAAGTGGGAAAAGCAAACAGATAAGAGAGATGGATGAGAACGGATAGAAAGCAGATCATGGAAATACAGATGGCCTGACAGGAGGGCGTTATGACAGAGATGGTATCGCAGGGCAGGGTGTGAGGGATGCTTAGCCAAAAACAAAGAATGCTGAGATGTCTTTGATGCGTCTGTGCTCTGTAAAAGACGCATTACCCCATCTGTCAGGACTTTTTTCCCCCCTGGATAATAAGCTCTTCAGATGACAGGATAGAAAGCCGTGCTATTTTAAGACATTGCTTGCTGGCACATGATTGTGATTATTTTGTTTTATTGAATTTGATGTAGCTCAGTGGCTCTGCCAAAGCAGCTCAGGGAGGAAAACAATACCTTTCTGAGCCATGCAACCAAACACACTTTAATTACTTTACCTACAGGGTGCCAGGCTTATGAGAACACCGCCAGGCTTCATGTGCCATTCGCTCACACCCTCTCCTCCCATTAGTGGGACGGAAGGGTTACAGATAACATTGTGTGTGTGTTCCCCTCCTCCTGTCTGCTACTTATTCTCCCCTTCTCTTTTATTCGCTAATAGTAATAGTCTTAGACTCCCAAGTCAGATTTATGTTCACCCCCGTGAATCATTACTCGGGCATCCATTTGGAGAACTGAAGCTGATTTTAAAAAGCTTATGTCTCAGCATGTGTGTGTGTGTCGGGGAAGCAGCAGCATCTTTAATGGGCTTTCACAGTGGTGCGATTGTAAATGTTGCATGTTAACATGTGCGTTAATGGCAGCTCCAGCCTGTCTCCAGGGAGTCCTCATGAGACATTTCTGCTTAGGTGGAAGAGGCTGGTGGAGTTAGATAAATGAGGGAGGTAACCTTTTAGCTGCTGACTGTGGGTCAGTTGCAGTTCTGTGCGGCGCTGTTGGCAGCGGTGGATATAATATTGTAAAGGGCAACAATCTCCTGAGGACAGCTTCAGTCACAAGCTGTACTTAAGTGGTGTATTTCTTTCTGAATCAGGTCGACATTCAGAGCTGAATTCTGACTTTATACACCGGCAGGAACATTTTTATTTTTTTCATTTGTGTGTGTGTATGTGTGTGTGTGTTTGTGTATGAAATGAAGTGGATACACAATGTTTGGCCATGGTAGACATTTGCACTTCGGTGCATTGCATTCATGCCCTGGGCAGCAACCTGAGCATGTGTCCCTCTGCTTTCGTTGAGCTGCTATTTATATCATATCTTTCTTTACAATTTACCTTTTTTAGTTTAGATAGTTTATTTTGAACATGTTATATATAAAAAGTATGCATTGTACGGTATAAACGGCATACCTTTACTTATATTTATGTGCAACTTTTTGCACTACTTTAGCTCAGTGGAGATTGCCTCTGGACCAGAAGGTAACAAGCAATGACAACTTTTTTTTTTAGAAGGAAAGTAGTAATTTGTTAGTGATGTTTTTTAAAAAATTCTGCAAAATGGTGCAGCATAATATAAAAATGCCTCCATCTTCCATCCTTGTTCTAGCTCTTGCTTGACCTCAGTTTCTCATATTGTATTTTTTCTAGAATTGCCATTGTCTGGGATCAGTCTGTATCAATCTATCACCAGAGCTCCCCTCTGCTGCTTATGCATGATCACAATGTCTGGTTAGCCATTACATTTTGTCGGTCTTTATCTGCAAGTTCTCCACCACTTTCCCATTTTGACTTAAGGGACTCCAGTCCATATTGCTTTGTCATCCTGCTCTACCATTTGGTAGAGTAAAATTTTTAGTAATTATCATGAGTCTTAGTAAAGAAATGATGAAATAAACCTGCCTGATCCGTCTCTACCAATCGGTTTGGGTATGTAATAATAAAAAAAAGTTTTTGTTATCCCAGTGCTGGCTCAAATTTTGACCATTTCAAATCTCAACTTTTATTTCAAAAATTTGCTAAAAAGCACTTATTCATATTTTTCTTGTCCAAAAGAAAAGATGAAACACAAAGAAACATTTCTCTCTTGCTTTTTTCTTAGTGTGAAAGTTAAAGGGATATTCTGCGTTTCTGAATGTTATGCTGGCAACTTGGTTATGGGGTTCCATCGATTCTTTTCTTGCCCGTCTCTTATACACTGCTGGATTGTTTCAGAACCCTCTTTGCACAGCCTGCACCTGGAATCCTGCCTGGTGTCATTCAGCAGCACATTTCAAAACTAAAAGGCAACATTGCTGGTCAACACGACCAATGACTTCTGGTTGGCATAAAATGGAAGAAGAAAAAAATAAATACTACAAAAAAGACTACACTTCTGGGTTCTTGAATATAATACCAGTCTTTTTGAAGGGACTTTTCACTTCTAATTGAAGTTTGCTAGGGATCATTTAGAGGTGTTGAGTTTTGTTGCTGTCTCTTTAGGTACATAAGATTACAATGAACTGAATGACTGAGAATTTATACAGACATCTCAAAGCGTGATCTCAAAATGTCCATATTCTATCATGTTCCATTTGCATTCGGAATATAGTTTCCCTCTTTTTCTCACCAGGCAATGACTTGTTCTTGGTTGCTGTTCATGAGTTGGGCCATGCCCTCGGACTGGAGCACTCCAATGACCCCACTGCTATAATGGCACCTTTCTACCAGTACATGGACACAGAGAACTTCAAACTACCTCATGACGACCTGCAGGGCATCCAGAAAATCTATGGTAACATTTTTTTTTTGCAACTCTGCTGAATCACAACATAATCACAACACTCAATATGAAAGCTCTAAAAATTAGTCACCGTTTCAAATACTGCTACATCCGTCATACTGGGTTAAATTCCAGGAAACAACATTTGTCAGCTGTTAAATAGACTGGCCAATCTGTGTTTTTCAAAGCAACATGAATCAACTAAAGAGGCTAAGAATGTTGTGCTAAAGTAAAGTGTTCATTGCTCAAAAAATATCTCAGTGGGGACCAAATATACCTAAATCATTCAGGCTGTGAGGAATTGTAGGGAGAAAGGGTGTAATAGTTTGTTTTTGTCATTTTAGGACCACCGGATAGAGCTCCACAGCCAACAAGGCCGCCACCAACAGCTCCTCCTCCTCGCTTCCACCCTCCCTCAGACCCCCGGAAGCACGATCGCCATGCCAGACCCCATCGCCCACCACAGGGATCAAAACCGTCCAACCCCAACTCCAAACCAAACATCTGTGATGGAGGCTTCAACACTCTGGCAATCCTCCGACAGGAACTCTTTGTATTCAAAGTAAAGCCAGTAGTCAGCCTGAGTTTGTCTTTTAAATGTTCACACATTGGCTTGGGATGACACCTTTAATCAATCTTGCCTATTTCTATAGGATCAGTGGTTCTGGAGAGTACGGGACAACTCAGTTGTCCCTGGCTACCCCATGCAGATCAATTATTTCTGGAAAGGCTTGCCTCCAAAAATTGATGCCGTGTATGAAAATAGCGAGGGGAAGTTTGTCTTTTTTAAAGGTAAAAAAAATTCAACCATTTTTTGCTTTTCTGTGTTTTTTTTTGTTGTTTTTTTTTCGCTTTAAAGGAGCTCTTCCTGAAATCAAGTTAGGCCATTTTAGTGGCTAGTTTATAGCTTTGGCATGAAACTCTTTCTCGGCCAATGGGGTTAACTTCCTGAACTTCCGGATTCCCTAGGGGAACGCTCTCTCTGGTCGATCAGATTCTGGAAGTTACGGAAGTTAACCCCATTGGCAGAGAAAGAGCGCCACACCAAAGCTAAATACTAGCCGCTTTCGCTAACTAAAATGGCCTGGACTCATACATATGCGCGATCAATGAGTCATTAATTTTTATGGAATTACCCCTTCTACCACATAATTTACCGTGTAGAAACCATTTTTCTTAGAAAGATTAAAATAATATCAGGTATAACTCTTTTAGGGCTCTTTTTGCATTAGATGTGCTGTTGAGCAAATATAATGCAGATTCCTACGCAAATTTCACTCTGGCTAAACGCAGTGAGCTGAAATAAAACACTACAAAGCAAAAAATAAAAAAAAGGTTTAGCAAACAACCCTACAAGTGCTCACGAACGTGCCATGTCTTTAACATACTTTAATCCTTCACTGGATAATAATGGGCAGGGTGATTTGGGCTTGTAGTATTCTGTATGGCAGGAAAACAGGTGCAGGTCCCAGAGAGCCGTCCATCCATCAGGCAGATTAATATGACATCTGTCACCCGGTGGGATCAGAGAGCATCATGCTTTATTTATTCACTCCCAGGGACTTAACCACGTGTGTAAATGCATGGGCGTGTTCATGTGAGTGTCTAGCCACTTACCACATGCACGGCACTGCAGCAGCTCTCCTCACTCTGCCCAAGGCGCTTCTGATCAAGCAGAATTAAAAGCAGCAATAACTTCAATGAAAACTCAAACAAGAAGTCTCAATGGAGCCTGCAGAGCATCATCTTGCTGCTAATTGTATAAAAGTGAAGCTGCATGGATGTTTTTTGCTGTGCATAATAGTTAAACAGAATGATAAATCTGGTCTTTGAAATCATGTGAAGCAAAAAGAACCACAAGACAAGAGAAGAATATACTGAAAGCCCCAAGTGTTTTCTCTAGAGTGATTTTCATGGCTGTAACATATATATTTTGTTCTTTTTTTAATGTAGGAAACCGTTTCTGGGTGTTCAAGGACACAACTCTCCAGCCCTCATACCCTCAGGACATCTCTCTGTTTGGGAGTGGAATGCCCACACAGAGTATCGAGACAGCTGTCTGGTGGGAAGATGTTGCCAAGACCTACTTCTTCAAAGGAGACAGGTCTGTGTGGATTTGAAGCTTTTTCATGAATTCAAGGATTTTGCAGCACTGCAACCCGGCCAGATTGAAAAGAACCACATGAGATCAGTGATTAAATCAGCGATTGAAAGTGAAGGTTCTCTAAATCAGAAGATCAGTTGTTTATTTGTGTGCATCACACAGGCTATACAGTATGAGAACAGAGTATGCCAGTCTGACTCACATGATCAGCTGTCATGATAAATTATATCCTGAGAGGTCACGGGACTCGTGGTGGCAGATGACAAAATGCTTTGTCATCCTGAACCACTCAATTTTCCAATCTGGCAAACAGGACGTTCTGTTGGTCGTCACAAACATGATTTTATCTCTGTAAACACGATTCTGCGTTATGGGATGCTGGTGGTTCTCTAATGAGAAAAAAATAACTCTGGTTAAAATTGTTTACAAGTATAAGACCGGTTCATGAGAAGCATATCAGTTACAGCGACTTCTGAGACTAATTTGCATACCAGACAGACACAGCACTGATTGATTGAGCACTTTTTTTATTTATGTGAGATAAGTCTGCTGTAGATATACTGAAAGGGATGCTCAGCTGCATGCTTTAGACAGCTCACTGCCGTTCAAACCATACACAGGTATTAGCATCAAGCTACAATTTACATCATTACTATCATCTTGGAATCTAAAGTGAGATAAAAATCCCAATAATATTGGATTGAGGTGGTAAATGCATGTTTTGAACAACATGCAATGTAGATAACAAGGTATGGAAACATTTACAAATTGGGTCTGACTTGGCAAAGACTAAAAGTAACTAACTTAGAAAGTCTTTCTGCTGTGGGCCAGTACACAGTAAGCCCACATGAATGACCATCTCCCTCCTTATCCTACTGTATGTTTCTCAAATGGGGGTACAAGTAGCCCTAGGGGTACTTTGGGAGACTCCAAGGGGTACTTTAAACAATTAGAAAAATATTGTCTGTAAAATTTCTGATAATCTTGTAATGTAAAGAAAATGTATCTGTAAATTTATAAAGAAAATGTATTTTCAGTATTCAGCTTAATTTTGCATTTATGTGAAATATTTTTATTTTGATCAGGTTTTTGATCTAAAACTTGTGTCTCTGTAAACATGGTTAGTGTTGAGCTAGTTATGGGAAAACGTTTAGATGTTGCACTGATGGCGACAATATTTATGAAAATGTCTCTGTTCTGTAAAAGTTTGGAGGGAAAAAACAATAGGAGAGGACATAATTATGTTTTTAACACATATCCCCATGAATCTAATCATCTATTATTGATTACATGTTCGAAGAAGGCTATGTCCTTTTAAAATGTTTGAAGTATTACTTATTTATTTATTTTATTTTAGTACAAATTCTAACAAATAGGCACTTCTGTTTACTTCTGTTTCCAGCCTAAAAGCTCTGTATTGGTTAGCGTACTTGGCTGAGAAATTATTCCACATTATTCCAATTATTCTGGGAAGTGTTTGAGAACCACTGCTAGTCTGCTGGACATTCCCTGTTACTACAATAATTCCTGCAGCAAAACTGCCTCCATTTTTGTTTTGTGAACTTGTCTGCTGCAGTTTTTTGTTTCAAGTTTGATCCAACTTCTTTTACTGAATTACAACCGCCTGTACTGCCTCCCTCTGGCATCAGTACACACCCTTGTTCATCTGCTTCAAGACAGTTAATGAATGCTCACTGCTGCTTGCAAACCCAGCGTTAGTATTTGGCTCCGCCTCCTTAGCTGAATGAACACCAAGTTTCACATTCTAATTGAAGAAAGGTAAAGTAAAAGGCAGGCTGCAGCAGTTGTTTATTAGAAACAGTAGATCAGGCATAAAATTGTATTTTGTGTGCAATTATGATATGTTTCTGCCTCATAGCCCTGACATCATAAAGTTCACTCCTCAGCACAACTTCACACAGCCTGGCAGCAAAGTGCACTATCATTAGTTTATATTAGAAAATTCCCATCCCGCTGAGTGAACTTCTGTTTGGGCAGCTCAGCATTATGCAGAGCAAAGCTGAGACTGACATTGCTGCGAGAAGGCTTTTTAAGGAATTTTCCACTTGGTGTGCCTTTAGGAATTAGCATGTTATATACCAAATACATTTTGCTTTTTTCTTTCAAAAGGGATTTATAACGGACATGCGTCGGCACGGACCATGAGAACTGGTCCAGTCAGTTCAAATGTGAAGTGACAGAGTCCCTAAACCTCTGTTTTACCTCTGAGCCTGCTGACATACTGCATCACAGTATGGTACGGCAGCTGCACTGTAGCAGACAGGGAGAGGCTACAGAGAGTGGTAAGGACAGCACAGAAGATAATTGGCTGCCCACAACTCCCACCCTGGCTCTGACCTGTTTGCCCTGTTACCCTCTGGGAGGCGCTACAGGTGCATCAGGACTAAAACAAATAGACTCAAAAACAGCTTCTTTCCAAAGGCAATAATCGCCCTGAACTCCTGTAGGACTTCAAATATGAAACACTCAGGACACTAATTACATATGTACGATACATTCTGTCTTAGTGCAATATATTTTTCTCTGACTTCAATATGTTTCAGTGCAATATATCTACTTTCAACAATAACTCAATGAGTGTGCACATTTGTTCTTATTTTTGTAAATATTTTTTTCATTTTATATCTTTGATCTATTATTTATTTATCTTTTATGCTGCTTTTTTTGCACTGACACTGGTGGTGGCTTAAACTCATTGTACATGTGTATGTTGACAATAAAGGCATTATATTCTATTCTATTATATTCTATTCTATTTTTTAATTGGTTTGATACCCTCGTTTTTCCTCTTGTAGATACTGGAGGTATAATGAGGACATGAGGACCATGGACCCTGGCTACCCTAAACCCATCACCATCTGGAAGGGCATCCCTGACTCGCCACAGGGGGCTTTTGTGGATAAAGCCAATGGTATGGCCATTTGATTTATTGTAAAATCTGTTGGTAGGATTCATCAAATAGTTAAGTACATTTAATAAGTACATTTACTGAACTCCAAATTTGAGGTACTTGAATATTCAGAAATAGATCATGGATTTTAGTTTTACAGTACTTTAAAAACGGACTTCACTGCAACACACAGTTCTTACAATGTCAGATTATCCATCATTATGTTCTTTATAATAAATAAAGTAATGCAATTTGAAGTTGGAAAAAGATCATTTAAGAGGCTTTCTTTGTTGTTAAACATGGTGGCGCGACATTTTTTACCCTTCGGACAATAGAAGGGTTAAAGAATATCAGGAAATGAGATAGAGGCCTTTCTCTGTGGAGTTTGCAGGCTTCTCTTGTGAATGTGTGGATTCTCTCTGGGTACCCTGGCTTTGTCCCACCATCCAAAAACATGCATAGGTTAATTGATCACTTTAAATTGACTGTATGAGTCAGTAAGAGCTTGAATGGTTGTTTGTCTTGTGATAGACTAGCAACCTGTTCAGGGTGTAACCTGGCTCTCCCCTGTTAATTGGTGTGACAGGCTCCACCCTCCCCACGACCCAGAAATAGAATAGGTTGCATACAATATGAATGGATTTATTTTTTTCAAGGGACTTTGCACCTCTAACAGAATAGATTTGCGGAGGGACATTAATATTTTGGATGTTATTTTTCTGTGACTGGCAGGATTAAATTTAGAGTTTTTCTACTTTATAAGATTTAGTGACGTGATACAAAACTGGAAACGGTAAGATGTTTCTTTTCTTTGTAACAAGTAGCAATGTCTTAAACCAGTGTTTCTCAAAGAGTGGGTGCCGCGGCACACTAGGGTGCCTCCTGGTGATTTCCTTTTCTGAGATTTAATTTATAAAAAATCTGACCTTTCAAATATAAATAAATGAATATATTCTTTTAAAATGTATTTATGTATGAATAGATGGATAAAATTGTGTTGCCTGTGTTATTGCTGGGGCAGTCCACCTCTTACGGTTTTATGGCATTTGTGTCTCTGATTTATTGTTTTGCAAAGCACTTTGTAAACCCGTTTTTAAAGGTGCTATGAAGTTGCTGTAAATTTTTTATTTTACAGTTCGTATTATGCTCTGTTCATACTGTTCTGTCTAAATAAACAGTACATTTTGCATTTATGTTTAGTGTATACATTGTTTTCAATCATATTTTACACTGGGGTGCGTTGAGATTTTATGCACTTTTGAAAGGGGCCCTGACTGAAAAAAAAGTTTGAGAAAGGCTGTCTTAGATTATGGTGCACTATGATAAAGGTTCAAACAGCAGGTGAATGTGGTGGTAATAAGTTATGGTGCTTTCTGTAGCAGAATAACCCACATTGAAAACGCAGTCTTTGTTGCATGTCTCCCTTTCAGTGTTTTGCATTGTCAAACAGTTTACAAAACTTCAAGTTGTGTTTGTGTCCCACCATCCAGGTTTCACCTACTTTTACAAGGGAAAGGAGTACTGGAAGTTCAACAACCAGCTCTTACGCGTAGAGCCTGGCTACCCAAGGTCCATTCTGCGGGACTTCATGGGCTGCGATGGCCTACCTGCCGACCCCGACTGGGACTGGAATCCCCCCGTAGCAGAGGAGCGCCACTACGACAACGGTGACGTGGACGTAGTCATAAAGCTGGACAGCGTAGGGGGTACGGAGAAAGCCGTGGCCATAGCCATCCCCTGTGTTCTGGCACTGTGCATGATGGTCCTCCTCTACACCATTTTTCAGTTCCGGAGGAAGAGCACGCAGCGCCACATACTGTACTGCAAGCGCTCCATGCAGGAGTGGGTTTGAGGGACTGTTACTGCACTGTAAAGAGAGGAGTGTGAAGCTCTGATAAAGGCTTGGTACAGGAGGTTTGCCATGTTGGCAGTTTTCACAGCTGCTGGAATTTGTAACATGCAAGCTGCGCGGAAAGGAAGCGATCAGCAGAACGCAAGTAAAGACAGTGATGGAGCCACATCTCCTTTGTCCAACTAATATGTATGTATCTGCTTTGACCTCTGTATCATGGAATGAACTCAATTTAGTGAGAAAGAATTATGCTCCTGTAAGTGGGACCTTTGTCTATCCCCATCACTGCATGCCGCTTAAAAAGCCCTTAGCACTAACTCCAGTGGACAAATTAGATTTAGGATTTTACTTTACTTTCATTCCTTAATTAAGTTGCCCTGAGCTGTGCTTTTTTTCCCTCCTTTTTTCCCCTTCCAATATAAGGTAAAAGATTATTCATTGTGTGGAGGAGCGATACACAAACCAAATACTACCATTTTCTTCCAAAGAGGATTACTGCTCAATGTTGTTTTTGATTGGATATTTTTCCTCCTTGGATCACACATTGTGGATCAGACTCTGACTTCCACCCCATGCCATTTCTGTTCGTATGTACCCATCTGCTCTGTAATCTATTCGGAGAGAATGCAGCTGTAAACAGGAGCTAGTGAAGCAAGACTACTCAAGACTGTTGGGGCGGTCTTTCTCCAAAACAGGGGCCAAAACCCTCTCTGCAATATTTATAAGACTGCCTTAATCACAGACTGCTTAAGTTCCATCTCTCTTTCTTTCTCTGGTGTGGAAGCTGGATACTTAGTGGCACAGTAGGAAATATAAAGTCACGTATGAAGTCATTATTTAGGCCCACAATGCAACTTTGGACGAGTAGTTAAGGACTGTTTCAGGCTCAGCGTTTATGAAATTGTCAGCTGCCATTTGTCAGCTTTCATTAACTGCCTCACTGTAGGGTATGGGAGAGAATGGGAAGGTTGGTTATATGCGTACGTTTGTGTGTGTGTGTGTGTGTGTGTGTGTGTGTGTGTGTATGTGTATTTGAAAGAGAAGATTTCTCCACATCATGTATGTACTGTAGCATCTGTCCTTGAACAGCTAATATCCTGCTTTCCTTTGTATCTTGCAAAGTTTGGAAACCAGTTCTCCAAACAGAATGAGTGCACACATTTTAGACAGTTTTATTAATCGTTCTTGTTTATTTTTCTCTTTTCAACTTTTGTACAGTTTATGAGTGTGACATTTTTCAAAAAGAGCTTGACACGGAGAGTGAAAAAGAAGGATAGAGGGTGTAACAAAACAGAAAGAAATCATCTATTTCTCTTTTTTTCCCAGAAGCACGTCTGCCTTGTATCTCTACTTACTGTACGCTTGTCACCAAGTTACGCAAATAGTTTTGGATGAGTTGCACTGCTGTAAAGAAGAAAGTGTGTTAGTAAAGAAGAAAGTGTGTGTGTGTAGTAATTAGAAACAATTTGAGGAAATAACAACGCTCAGTATTAGACAAATATTGGACTTTGGCGGTTTTATATACTGTAAATTCAAGTAAGCAATATGAAAAAATAAAAATGAAATCAATTCCTATTAAATGTTTAGAACCACTTCCTCATGGTTACAATTAAAATATATATTGGAAATACAAAGCTAGCAAAGTCTGGTACACACACACACACATATATATATGTATATATATATATATATATATATATATTTTATGTGGTCGTTATTATGTATTGCGCTTCCAAAGTGCCACACAACATGATGATACTGATGAAAAGTGCTATCTCGCAATGGCCTTTGGCCGACCATACATTTAACAGTGTGACCATGTGGTATAGCGTTTCTCAGAATTCGCCAGATGATGTCTGTGGGCTGCCATGAATATTTTTTTTCTTTGTGCACTTTGTTTTTTGTTTGCTTGAAAAGGTCATCAACTGTATATCGGACCGATTATTTCACTGATACTGAGGCGTTGGCATTTTATGACATATCAGAGTTTTAACATGTTCTTATTTTACACTTATTTCAGTGAGAATTGATTGGAATATTGTTGAGATATTATCCATCATCATTTGTAACTGACAAAGTAAGGGGCAATGCATGCTGGTGTTAAACTACAGTTACAGTCATTCTTTCATATCCGTTGACCGTGGATTGCTCTTGTACCAGTCTCTCCCTTTATGATAAAAAAATTCTTTTGATCAGCCTTGTATGTTTCTCCTGGATGCATCGGCACATTCCAGTTGGTAATACTTTATGACACATGCAGAACAACTGGCTTCCAATGTGTCCTTACTGCTCTAAACTCAGAAAGAAAATGTATCTACAGAAACAGCTTTGATTGGCTGAACTTCTATTCAAATCAGTCCGTGCTGATCCATGACTGCTGTAATTTAAAGTGGAAAGAGAGCCCTTGATGTTGTACGTGATATTGTATCAGTTTGTGTGTTTTTGATTGGGTGTGAGGGCTCCATACGGTACAAATCAAACAAGGTCAGAAAGGTCAGTAGGTACTCTATATATTACCGTATTTATTCCTGTGTGCTCAGCACCTTAAACCTTCCATTGATTGCTTTGTATAATGGGAAAGCAGCTGTCAATTAAGTGGGTTTAAAATACAAAAATTTTCTACTCTCACCGCTCCCAAGTAATTTCTCTCTTCCTGTTTATGTGTCAGCAAGAAATCCATTTGTTTAATTCTATCTTGTAGAAACAATTTTTAGAATCTACAGTACACACAATCAGAACGGTCTTTAAGGTTTGTATGATTTGTGTAAAAAGCAGGAAGTTTCATTGCATTGATTCTGATTTTCTTTTTTTTTAAATTATTTTAGTCTGCCTTGACACTTGCTGCTAAGCATTAGGGCTAATCTGGAGTGTCATTAAATAAGCGGATGGGACTGATTAGACAGAAGTCTAATATAATACACCAGAGAAGTAAAAGGTATGAATGAGACAAGGAACAATCGCTGCACTCTAGATGCCATACATAGATATGTGCAAAATGTTGCACAGAGTACGAAATGGTAGAATATTGCATATGTACATACTGTACCCGCCAGGCTGTATATTGTCTGCTTTGGACAATTTAGTTTTTAATCCACTAACTTAATGGATAAAGAAAATTGTGTGTGTTGTAAATAAAACAAGTGCATAATGAATGTGTCTGGCTATACTCTCCTACACACGTTTGATTGAAACACTGGTGATCAGTTTTCATGTTCAAGTCAAAGGTTGAAATGGACGAGTGAAAATACACAACAAGCCTGCTCCACGTGTAAATCTACTTTATTTAATTGGGAAATTTGGGTGAATTCATATACAGTTTGTGTCCTTATTCTCCAAATTAATATGAGTCTGAAAATTTTCTGCTGCACGTAATACACTGACTAGTAATAAGTACTTCACATTCACACAGCCCAGATTTTCAAACAACAACAACAAGGCAAAGATTAAAGTTAAAAATTCAAACTGATTTTTCTATAGCAAACAATTCATCCATTTATTCTAACATGGTACAGGAACAAAAAAGAAATCCTTCATGCTATTCTTCTTTGTTGCATTCAGCCGATGCTTTTGATGGACACTTTTCCTTGTTGCAGATTTCTTTGTACCCTTCAGCTTTGGTTAGCCCGCTTGCTTTTTAAGTTCCAAAAAAACCCCAAAAAAAAACAACAGGAGTCATTCAGATTTCATGAAATTGCAGTAAATTTAAATATGTAAATAAATAGGATATATGCAAATAATGTACCATCTATTAGATTGTAGAGAAGGCAGTAGTCATTTGGACCGGTTAGATTCTGAGATGTTGTATGGGATATAGCCTGTGCAGAGACAGTTACAACATTTTTACATGATTGAAAATAAATAAGAAAAATAAGTAAACTTACCCTTATTTTGCAGAACAATTTTGCTGCAGGAGGAGCAAACTCAAAGTTAATATCTGTCACTTTGCCAGTGTGAGGGGATGTGTGCTTCACTTCAAGGGAGCGGGGGGACTCTTTCATTAACTGAAGTAAAGAAAAAACAACAACAATCCAATACTTCTTTATAAATGCTATGATAGTTGAGAGACTTTTTGTTTCTAACAAGAAACAGTCTTATTTCAGAGATTGCATACTCCAGTTTTTTAACGATTTTCATCTACTAACAAAAACAGAAAACAGCAATACATGACCTTGTACATGCACTTCTCAGGGCCATCTTGACACTTGTCTGAGCTCCATGTCTTCACCTGGTTCATCAAATCACCAATAGGTTGGGAGCATGGTAACCTAAAAGTCCTGTTCAGAAAATCAACATAAACATTTCACAGCATTTAAAAAAAAGAAAACAGAACATATCGCAGCATCGGTAAAAGTTGGCAAAAACAGAAACATAAAGAATTTGAACAAAAAGACCCTTACCATATTGCTATACATCTGGATGGATCCACAGCTGGCAGGACAGGTGGTACCAACAGCAGAAATAAAGCAAAGATGAGCAGAGCTCTGACCGTCATTGTGATCACATCAGGAATGTCCTCTGCAGGGTGAGTGTGCAGACATCTGCCTCTTCTGATGCATATATGTTATCTTCTAATGTGCTTCTAAAAAGCGTGACTCATTGCAGCCTGGTTGTTCATCATGTAAATCTAATATTCTCTTTGTGACCCATTATCTTTTATGAGGCGATTACTTCATATAACTTCTTCCTCAGGCTGCTTGAAGCTTTACTGTAGAAAAAGAAATCTGAGCTCAAATATCTAAAAATTATGTCCTCATCATCATTTTAATTTTTACCTAATATTCAGACGTCTTCATTCTCATCGCAACTGAAGAGAAAACCTGGGTGTAAAGCCAACGGCAGTGGAGGAATTTAATGTCAAAATGTTTTTGTATTCAAGCTAAAATGAAAGAAGTTCCACTAAACAACACTAAACTTTCTGAGTAAACTCTGAGTAAACATCTCCATTCCCATCAGACTTCACTACAAAGTGTCTGATATTTTCCAAAATTGAAAGTCATTGATAAGAATAAATTGATATAGTGCAATTCCACACTTCAAAATACTATCAAAGGTTTAACTGCTTCACAAATAAAGTTTGCAAACTAACTGCTGGCTGATTATTTTTAGAAGTTGTGGGGTTAAGGAGGTAAGAAGTTGATAATAGATCAGCTCCATAAAGACAAACCACAAAAACATGATCCTGTGTAATAAGATCAGAATAAAGGAAAAAGGATCAAACTATCATTTATCAGAATTAATGACGGTTAATTTTCTGTTGTACAAGTACTTTGTTCATTAGTTTGTGACTGTGGGGACCATTAAAACTGTCAACAGTTGGGAACTAATGTTTCTATTTCAGTAAAAAAAGATCACTGTAGGTGAGGATTTCCTTTTACTCAACCTGAGTCTGTTCATGAAATGATATCACTCGTTCTCTATCTTCAAGAAGCCAAAACTCAGCTCTTGGACTTTAGTCCTGCGAGATCAGGTTTATTTCCAGCGTTGCATCACACTAAGGCTCTCAGGGAAGAAAAAGCAATGCCACATCTTCTCAGTGTGTTTCACAACTTTTAATTTTGCAGAGACAATCATACCAGCTTTGTTAACTCCCCCTCCCTAAAGTAAACATTTCTTTCTCTCCTCAGACTACGTGGCTTCACTCAAATTGAGAAATCCCCTCATGGTTCTATCAAATGCCGACTGTTCACTCACTACTCACCTGTTTTGAGGTAGTGTTAAATACAGTAATCATTACTCATTTCTCAACTTTCACCGGGTTTGTTTCAGGTTCTAACAGCCTTTGCTTAATTACTAACTTTCCATCTCTAAGGCAAAGATATGCCCCCATTTTAACGTTTCTCAAGAAGAGGAGTTGTTTTGTAGTCCAGAGTCCTTGGAGTCCTCAGAGTTCATTCAGTTTCTTGCCATTAGATGATATTCATTCATTAACCTATAAAACTACACAACCAACTGCAAGTTAGCCATTATAAAAACAAGATAATGTTGATATCTATTTATGATAAATATTTATACAGACAGACTTTTGATAATTTTAGAATTTCTCCCTGTTTGGACGAACCGCTTCTAAACACTTTCCAAACTATGTCGACCAAAAGGATTTCAATACAGATATAGTGGAGTCCACTTCTCTGTCACTGTGTTGCTCCACAGATATCTGCATTTGGGTCACAATAATAACTCCAATAACAGCATCTGCATGAATCATAAATCCTCAGTAAACTGTGACGGCAGACTTGTTGCAGCCATTTACAAGTCAGCTGATTAAACAGCAAAGTCTTTGTACAGCTGAAGAAGTTTAATGAGTTATTTCAAATCAAAAGGACCAAACCGTTTGGTTTCAGGAGTGGGTCTAGAAAATTTGGTGGGGGATGTGGCCACTCAGGGGGAACAGACTAGGCTGACATGAGTAACTCAACCTTTTTATACAGTATATTTATTGTGAAATGCACAGGACTCACACTTTCCCGCAAACAAAAACATATCGGCTACATATAGTTAGACAGGAATAAATAATCCTGATAAGTGTAGAGTGAGAAGTTAAATTAACTCCAGGAGTTCAGTACGAGTTGTAATCCCACTTTTTTCGTCTTGCAGCGCCAACATGAGCAGCTCCAAGCAGAGGTCACATAGCTCGCCACTGATATCCCCCCTGAGAAGTTGTCTTGGTCTTAAAAAAAATTCCAGTTATTTCAATAATTCAACATAAACTCATGATCAAATCATCATAAACTGACACATGTTACTCTTTTTGCATAAGATAACAAGTTGAAAATGTCCAAGTCTCAGCAACAGCAGCAAAATTGCTTTCCGAGCTCCATAAATACATTTTTTCTTTTATTTTTCTCTAAATTGGACACTTCAACATTGATTTTAAACAAAGTCTAATTAAAATAGTAACACTGTGTTAAAAACTTTTCTAGTTGAGACAAGCAGCCCCATGATGTAATGAAGTGCAGAAACCTTGTCAATGCTCCCCCTTAAATGCATCACAGACGGACAGCCAGCAGATGGAGCACTTTTTAAATGTTTCAATGCAGTGTGATGCTCCCAAGGCATTTGTGTTGAAGTGACTGTTTCATGAGGCTTTGCGTTCACCATCTCTAGCTCAGGTATCAGATAGACACATGTGAATCAGAAAGCTGGAAAGTCTGTTGTCAGGTTTACGCTTTTATGAAGACAGAGGGACTGGTGAAACTCATGTGGTTAATTAGTAGCTGATTGCTGTGAACAAAGAGAGGGTCAACATGTGACGAGGAACATGAACAAATAAGGCATGGGGAGCCAGACTGGAAACCATGACACATCTGGTGGTTTTATCACATTTACTGTTCATCCTCTTCACAACATGTAATAATCCTGGACTGACAAATAACATCAGCTATGTAGACAGATGGTGAGATTATGCTCCGCAAATGCTGCGCTTTGATCAAAAACACAGCAGTGACCACCCAGGCCACCCATCTGGTCCCACCCTCGCCTGGTTCTTCCAAAGACCAGAGGGCCAATAAAGTAAAACCAAGTTTATTGATCTTTTGGTGCGTTCCAGTTGTCCTCGGAACTCGTTTTTCCGAGCTAATTTGGCCGGAAGTGACGATCTGAACTCGTTTTTCCGAGCTGCGAGCTCGTAATTTGCAGAGGACCCCGAGAT